>QJOA01000003.1:0-165020 GCA_004155915.1 Monosporascus sp. CRB-9-2 | reverse complement strand
AATAAAAAAAAAAAAAAAGCAAAAAAAAAAAAAAAAAGTAAAGCCGAAATGAAGGCAAAAGTTAAGGTAATAATAATAACCAAAGTAATAATTTTCGTAATACCCACGGCAATACCCGCGGTAGTGGACCGGATAAAAAGTAATTTATCTTTAAAGGCTTGGAAAACTTATACTGTCTTAATAATGGAACATTTAGCGTTTATATTGATAAATAACAGTTTTAGGACCTTAGATAATAGTACGATAAGATAATTTAGGAGTTAGCTATAATAACTGGTATTATTAAAACTATAACGCCTGAATACCCTAAAGCAAAAGCTTTAGTAACCGATTGCGTTAAGGCTATAGTGATTAAGAGCCCTAAAGCAGTTATTATGAGCAATGCTATACTGTCGCATATCCATTTATCCATGGAGGATAATGAAAATAAGTTACTTTAAAATTTAAGTACAAATATTAACATTACGAATAAAATTAGGGATTTCGAAAAGAATTTAATTTTAAATATCAAAAACAAAAAAATCCATATTATAACAAATAAAGGATTTGTTATTGTTATTACCGTAAAGCTAATAAAGTGGCCCTTAAAAGGGCCTTATAAAAAATAACAAGATTATAATAAAATATACGCTATATATCGATAACTTTCCTTTAAAGGTATTTTCTGGAAAAATATATTATAAAAGGAAAAGTTACCTAAATAAAAATACCCTAGTAAATCTTACCGGGTTTTAATTAATAATAATTAACGTACCTCGAAAAGGCTTTTTTTTATAGATTTATAAAAAGCCGGAGCCTATAATTAAGGCCCCGGAATTAATAAACGACAAGAATTATTAATAGAGATACGTATTAAAGGAGGTACTTAATAAAGATAACGACAGTAACCTGAAAAAGGTATTCGTTAATGCTTTTAAAAATGGAAAAGTTTACATAACGGACAAAATAATAATAATAATATCCTTTAACATTACCGTTTTTGCTATCTTAACATAAAACGATTAATTTAAACTATTAAAAGATTCATAGGGATAAACCTAAACCTTAACGAAATAAAAACGCTCCCTTATATAACGTATAACGAAGGAGAAATACGGAAAATTCCGTTTATAAACCTTTAACGATAAAAGCAGTACGTAAAAAAAACTATTTGGTATAATATAGGTTTAATTAAATCCGTTAATATTAAAAATAATAATTATTTCGGTTTTATTATAAGTAATTTGTTACGTTATAAAAAGTATTATTTATTTAAAATTAAAAACTAAATATAATAAAGTTTATACGTTTATATTATACGGATAACTAAACGTTTAAAAACGACCCCTTCTAACGGAAAAAATTAAAATAGAAAAATAAAAACCTTATATTTGGATAACGGTAAGAAGTTCGGTATATCGATTATCGAAAAGTTTTACGCAGTTAAAGGTATTAAATTAGTAATTTTTAGCTTTTATAATTAATATTAAAACGGAATTACGGAGAAAGGTATTTAATTCTTATAAGACGAAGCTTGTACGATTTTAGCTTAAATAAAAATTATAACGCATATAGTTAATAAAACTGGACAATTTACGGTAAAAAAATATAATACCAATTAAATGCTTTAAAAACGTATTCCAATTTAATAAATTATATAAACCTAATAATAATTACCTACGAATTCTCGGTAATAAGTATATAATCCTAATTAATTAAAATTATAGAATTAAATTAGAAAAGTTAATAGCCCGTAAAGTAAAGGGTATATTATTAAGTTATTAATGAACGTATAATTATAAGGTATAATTATTAAAATTCGGTAAATTATTTATTATATTATATGTTATAATTTATAAAAACTTAGAAAAGTTAAGGAAACCTTTCAACCTTAAAATATTATTCGATCGCTTCCGTAACCCGTACAAAAGCGTTTGAAATATCGTTAAAGATACAAAGGTATTGAAATAAAAAAATAAGAACGATAACGTTATTTCGAAGGACGATACGGACCAGAAAACCAAGTAAGTTAAACGTAAAAAGGGACGCCCGAAAAAAATAATCCTTAAGCTATATACCTTGAAGGCCTTAGATAAAGCCCTTAAACCAATGTGCGAATTAAAGTTAATTTCAACCCAAAAGAGCGAAAAAGGTAATAAAGGTTTATATACTTTTTATTTTGTCCTAGACGTCGACGATAACGACTTTTTTAAAGGTTACCAAAATGCCGATCAGGTTATTCGGAACATTTATAAGTATTAATAGATGGCTAATATGTTAAAGAATAAATATAATAATATTTTTAAAAATTCGAAAAATATTAACCTGGGTACGTTATTTATTATTTATAAGTTATTTATAATAAAATAATGGCCCGTTCCTAAAAGAAATTATAAAAAGTTTAAAACGAGAAATATAATTTAAAATAACTTTCATAAAAATTTAAAAAAAATCTTTCGTATAAAACCTTTAAGTTTACGCCTTTTAATAAGGAAATTTATAAATACTTTATTAATACCAAATAGGTATTAAGAAAGAAATATACGTTTATAAAAAAGTTAAATAAATATAAAACATATATTTACGTAAAAAAATTTATTTAACGAAAAGAAATTAATTATAATAAAACCGTAACGAATATAATAAAAGTTCTATATTAAAACGTTTTAATGGCCTTAATACCTATTTAAGTTGGCATATACTCCAGATCGACTTTATTATTACGTACTTAAATAATAAGCTAAAAAAGATATTTATATAAAAAAGTTTTTTATATTAAAAAAAAATTTCGATACGTACTTAAAGGATAAAAAAACGTACCGTTTTTTCCTTAAAAAATTATTAAATTAATAAACATATTATACAGGGTAAAATAGGCCGGAATTGGTTGGTAAGAAAAAATTAAAAAGATATTTACGAAATTAAATTATTATTTATTAATTTCGGATAATATAATTTATTGTAATTCCAAAACCGGGTACGTTATTAAAAAAGATATTAAAAACGTATTTATTAAGGACGTAAAAAACGTAAATTATTATGTAAATATATAAATATTTTTAGTATTATTTAATAACGTTAAATTAAATTAAGAACAATATATTAAAAAGTTATTAAAATTAATTAAGTTTAACGAAATACGAAAATCAAGTTAAAAAAAAATATATTCAAATATATAAACTTGATTCAAAATTTTAATTTTTTAAATTATATTAATAAACCTGATATACCGTTTATAAACTTAATTTGGGCTAAATTTATAAAATATTTATTACTTAAATATTATAAATATATTAAAAAATCATTAGGTTATTTAAACGGTATAATAAAAATTTTTTTTTTACTATAAAAGTTTAAAACTAAATTATCCGTATTAAAAAAATAATAATTCAAAATTATTTAAAATAATAAATATAAACTTTACGAATAACCAAAAATTAATAAAGTTTATTATAAAGTACGTATTTTCTATAATTAAAACATTTATATTTTAAATTTTAAAGTTATAAAGCGTTATTAAAAAATATATTATAAAAATAAAATATATAAATATAAAAATAGTTATAACGAAAGTAATAAAACTTAGGAACCTTTTAATAAAATTAAAACTTATATTTAAAATTTTTATTTTTATTTTAAAAAATAATACAAAAATATTTAAATAAAAAAAAATTAAATATTATTAGGTACGATAAAAAGTTTAAGTAAAAAATATTAACTTTTAATACGTAAAAGATAAAAATAATTTTGTAAACGGGCTTATAAAGTTACTTAATAAGACGGATTTTAAACGGTTAATACGGAACTTAAAACTTAAAGAAATACGAAATTAAGGTTTAATCCTTATATAGATTAATTATTTTTAAATTTGATTTTGGATTTTTCGGACTTTTTAGCCGCGGTTACCAGACGTAAAAGGGCGTGTCGGCATTTGGTGCTTTCAGGTGCTACCGGCTGGTAGGCTTTGTTCAGGCTAGGCAGTAGAATGCTGCCTGGAACAGCCTTTGTCCACTGATGATCCTTTGTCACCCAATCGTGTATGTAAGGGCGATTGCCCATGGACTAGATTAGTCCTTTCCCAGAACTTAGAGAACTAACACAGAGCAATTACGCCAGATTCCTGCATTCGATCATTATGACTGCTGACAAATTTTTATATATTAAAAATTTAACTTTTCATTTTTGACATATTTTCTAATTTTTATAATAAAGTTCTTAATAACCATTAGTTAACTTTATACTTATCTTTTTTTATAATTTAAAAATCATATTTTCGAAGGTAAGTTACTTATATTCCGTTAAACTATTGCTTTATCGGGTAATTCGATAGTTTATATTCGGTTTTAAATAGTTTTGCCAGGTTTCTTTTTAATAAAAAAAGAACTTTTTTTCCAGTAATAAAGGTTTTTATTTAAAACCTGGCAACTATATAATCGCGGAAATTATAAAACTTTTTTTTTGTAGAATTCGTAAGTTACTTTTATATAGTAAAAACTTTTTTTAATTAAATTATTTAACGGTAAAGCCGACGTAATTAACGTATAAGACTTTTTATTATCTTAAATAATTATAGGAAATTAAACTAATTTATATCTTTAAAGTTTATTTTATATCTTTAAAAAATTTCGTTTTTAACGCTTTTGTTTTTATATTATCATTTATTCGAGAAAAGGTTAAGTTTATTTTTATGTTTAATTTTTATTTCCAAATCGTCTTTTTTAAGAATTACCTTATCAACCGTTAATTTTGAAGTAGCTATATTTTCGTAATTAAGTTTTTAGAATTCCTAACCATTTTTTCCGAACGTTTTAACGTATTTCTTTTATTAAAAGAATTTGTTTTGTTAGAAATTACGTCTTTTATTACGATTACTTTTTAACCTTTAATATTTATACTGAAATGGAGCAGGGTGCAGGGTCGGACATATGGTTTGACTGATCGCTTAGTCAGCACCCCCTATATATTTCTAGCTGTTCTTTTCGCCGGGCTCAACCCCGAAACACTTACCATTTATCTGTTTATAATTTTGCTTTTCAACCGGTTTTAAAATTAAAATATAGTTTACGTTACTTTTATTATCTTTTAAACCCTGGGCTTACTCGTAACACGCTTTTCGATTATGTATTAATCACAATCGATTTTTCCCGTTCCAATTTATTTGGCTGCCAGAAAGAAAAGACTGGCTTTAGTTAACTGCTGAGGTAACTTTCGATTTCCGATTATAAAACGGAAAGAATAAGGTTTTAATTAAAAACGCGATTACGATTACGATTATGATTACGATTATGCAAACCTGATAATAATTTGCGGTAAATAATTAATAATTACGGTAACGACGTAACCTTTTTCCGATTAATAAAAAAGTTATTAAATTGTTTAAATATAATACTTTATTTAAAAATATAACTTTATTCGAAGAAGGGCAAAAAAGCATAAACGCGGATTACGACCGGTATCGGAATTTAATTTAATTACCTAAATTTTAAACCGATTATGTAATTTAGAATATTATACGTATTAATAGGAAAATTACGTAATAAAATAAATTATAAAATTTAATTAACAAAGGTTAAAAAAGTTAAAATTATGTCGCTGGCGACGTAGTTATTAAAATTTGAATTAATTAAAATAAATGTAGTAACGATAAAATTAATGATATAAATAAAATAATAAATACGAACAGAAAAAGGAATAAGGCTATAAAATTATTTATTTTGTATACGAAAAAAAATACCGCAAAGAAATAACGTTTTTTAATACGATATAAAAATTAAAAAAGGGACGTTACGCGATATATTCTGAATCTTTTTAGCGTTAATCGGGCAATATTTTATTTAGTTATTATTAAGCGGTATTATTTAAAATTTACTTTTTTTATTAAACTTAAATATTATAACGTTTAAATTGGTAATAAAAATATTAATTAACAAATTAAGAAAGATACGGTTAGATAACTAACGACGTAATATTAATTAAAATAAAACTATTTAAATAATTGATTAAAAAAAAAGTTGCTTATTTTTTAGATCCGATAAAGAAGAAAAATATATTTAAAACGATTATTACGGATAGTTATTTACCTTATATCTAAATATATTTCCGTTAAAATAATATTTTATAGCTTAAATAATTCGAAGATTAATAATATTAATTAATTTAGAATAAATTTTAATAAATTTTTTAAAATTATTATTTAGGTTCAGTTATAATACGGATTATTTTTAGCACCAAATTTCCTTAATTTTAGGAAAATTTAAAACCTTGCTTTAAATATAACCGTTTAATACCGATTAACAAAAAACCTTTACGATAATAAGCTTCATAAAATTAAGCCCTAAAATGGTAATAATTCGATCGGATCCTTAAAACCTGTTAGGAATTTAAGCATATAAGTAATTTTTAAAATTATTATTAAAATACCGGAAGGACAAAAAACTTTATAAAGGTACGAATTTTTAAAGTTATCCATAAAGCTTGCAGTATTTATACCGGACGTTATACCTTTTAGACAAACCGATTAATCCGAATATAATTTTTCTGCATTTATTATAAATAGGTTTTCGTTTTTATAATTTTTCTAAATCCGTTAGCTTATTTAGATCTTCGCTTTTTTAAATTGGAATTACCGATTAAGTTAAAAAAATTATTCGATTATATAAAAAATATAAGCTTACGGAATTTAAAATATTTGCCGAATTATTATTTTAAACCGATAATATTAACTTAAAGAACCGAATTAAAACAGTTATTAATAAAGTAATTAAATAAGACGACATAAATAGAACAACGTAATTAAAATCGTTTTAAAAATTTTTAAATTATAAGACTTAAAGTAAATTCGGATTACCAAAAATTAATTAAAGATTTTAATTAAATAAATTTAACGGAATAATTTTGATCAGGTTTATAATTATTACTTAACATATGCCGTTAAAGTAAGAAACGTTTTAGAAAAAACTAAATAAAAAAAGCAGTTAATTAATAAGGATAAATATATTAAAAGTTTATTAAAAGGGTTATTAACTAATTATTTCGAAAGAATTATTAATAATTCGAATATATAGCTTAAGGACATATACGTAATAATTTATAATAAAGTTTTTATATTAATTAAAGGTTAAGTTATAAATAAAGTTGTACTTTTTAAATATAAAAAACGTAAGCGATAATACGGAAACGTCCGTTTTAATATTAAGTTAAAAAATAAGGATTAGCTTTATTTAACTTAATAACCTAAATAATAACGATTAAAAAGTTTCCGTTTATAATAATTATTATCGGGTCGGATTAATTAAGTATCGGAAATTACGAACGCGTTATAAAATTTAAAAATTAATTAAGTTTAATAAATCCAAAATTTCGAAGTTTTTAAAAAGGAAATAAAAAATCGAAAAATAATCCGGATATTATAATATTATGTTCCGCTAGGATAAAAAATATTTTGGATATATAATTATAATACCGACCCGTCGATTAATGCAGTTAATTTCTAACCGGATAAGTTTAATCGATTAAATTTTTACCGTAAATAAGGTAAATATTGAAATTAAAAAAGTTATTAAGGCGGTTATTAAGGTTATAATAAACGTTTTGGCAATTTTAATTAAAATATTTATTAATTCTGCTAAAAGCCTGGATATAATATATAAAAGTATTGTTTATTTGTTAATATAAAAATTACCGGATTAATTTTATTTACCGACGACGGTTATATTATTTTTTTTAAAATTTTACAAAATAGGGTTATTTTAAATATAATTTAATTTCCTTAAATTTTAAAAAGTTAAGTAATTAAATAATAGATTTTAATTTGGAAAAAGATTTTAAAATGGCTTTATAATTTATTAACCTTTTTTACCCGATTTAAAAAGAAATGTAATATTTTAATCGGCAAAACGATATTTTTTGGGGCGTTAATAATTAATTAATTAGCCCCGATTCGGATATTATCAGTTAAGTTAAATTTTAAAAGTATATTATAATTTTATAACCAAATTGATAAAAGTTCAACAATAATTAAATTATAATAATCGAAATTAATATAATTTATTTCGTTAATTATAAAGGAAAACCGTTTTATAAAAAAGTACCTTTACGTAATTAGTTATAAAGCGACCCCGTCGAAAGCAAAGGTACCCGTTATTTAGAAGAAATCTAAATTTTAAAAATCGATAGTTTTGATTAACTTGCAATATTTATTAGCATTATAATAACCAAATAATTTAAGAATAAAAAAATAATTTTAAACATATAAAAAGAAATAAAATTAAATATAAAATTAATAATAATAACTTAATATTTAAAAGACCTATATTTTATAATATAAAAGTTGGCGTTTAAATAAATAATACCTTCCGTATAAATGTTAATATTTCCTAAATAAATGATATTATTTAAACGAATAATACCTTTATTTATAAAAATTTAATCAATAAATATATAATTAAATTTTAAGAAAAAAAGATCCGAAAGAATTTTAAAAGGAAGTTTAAGATTATTTGGTCCGAATTAATCGAAATTTGTTTAAATTTTGGAAAAGTTTTTAAAAACTTTATAGTTATTAAAACTTTAAAGGTATTTAATTATAAAAATATAAAAATAATTAAGATAACCGAAATTAAAGTACAAGAATTAGAGTTTTTAAAAGTAAAAAATTCTTTTAGGATTTTTATTCAAATATCGGTTATAAAGCAAAAAATTAAAAAGAAATTAAAATTTTGTTAATTTAGTAATATAGTTTAATTAAATATATTATCCTGTTATTTAGATTAATAATTAAAGTAAGCCATGAAAGCAATAAAGATTTAATTAATAAAGTTATTAATACCGAAGCTAAATTTAGCGTTATTATTGCGTCGTACGTTAAATAATATGGATTAATTATGTAATAAATATACGTATCGTTTATAGGCTTTAATTTTTTAAAAAAAAAACTTTGTTTAAGAGCATTATTAAGGTATTTATTTAGCTAATTAACCGATTAATTATTATTTTTTTGTTTATCGTTAATAATTATTACGTTTCGTAATTATTAATATTAGGATTTAATTTTATGGTTAAATCGAAGATAATGCTAAATATAAACCCGGACGTAATAAAAGGAATTTTAAAGTTTGGCCCGTTAAAGATTATTATTTTTTTAGTTTTTGTTGGAAAAGTTATACGTAATATCCGTATTAATAAAAAGCTTAAAAAAGAATAGCCGGTAAAATAATAAATTGTTTTATTGGCAAAAGCAAACTTGTAAGCGAAGATAAGAACAAATACGTTATAGGCCTTTATATTTTTTCGATTAATAATATTTATGTTAATTAAAATTTTAAAATAATTTAAAAAGTTATAAGTAATAAGCTGGAACCCGGAAATATTATTTTAAATTAATTTAACGACAAGGAATTTGTATACGTTTTATATAGAATATTATAAAATAAAATATAATGAAAGATTAATAATAATCGGATTATATAAATTAATATAATGTATAAGCCGAAATAAAAGAAGGTAATTTTAGTTAATAATGTGTTATTAAACGGATTAATATTATTTAGAAATTTAAATTAAAAAGTTAAGGATTTTAAAAAGGTTTAAAAAGTTATTATTTAAAGTAAAAACAAATTTAATAAATTTGATATATTATTAATTATTTTATTTTTTAGGTTTATTATTATGTTATAAGGTACCCGATTTATTAAAGAAAAGGTTAAGGTTATTTTTGATTAATTTAGTAATAAGTTTAACCGTATTAAAAAGGTTTTATTTAAAAAAATATTTTTTCGTAAAAAGGTTACCTTAACCTAGGATTAGCAAAATTATAGCAAGATTAAATCGAATATTGCGTTAAATTATAAAATCCGGATAATTTTTTATAAAGTATAATAGATTAAGGGTATAATAATGCCGGTTAGTTTTAAAGATAAATTAATTAAGGTATTACGAGTATGTATTTAATAAGGAATATTTAAATAGTTTTATACCGCGTATAGGAATATTTGGTTTTTTATCGAAAAAAAGGACGGTAGCTTGTAATTAATTAATTTTGTTATCAAATTAAACGTTATTACTTTACGAGATACTTTTATGCTAGAAAATTACGACAAAACTTTTGCGGATTTTATTATATATTCGTTAGTTATTTTGGTGGATTTTTTTTCCGGTTACGATTAGGTTATATTAGTTTTTGTTAATAAAGATTTTATTATTTTTACGATATTTTTAAAACTTTTTAAATATATTAATATATTTATAAGGTTTATTAATTTTGTAGCTTATTTTTGTTACGTAGTAAGGAAAATTTTTGACGATTTGATACCCGATATTGCCCGGTTATTTATCGACGACGTCGGTATTAAAGGTTTAAATATAAAATATAACGACGAAGAGATTTTTTTAAGGATTCGGCGATTCGTATACGAATATATCGTTAATATAGATAAAATTTTTATTAACTGTAAGCTTGCTGGTATATCGATTAGTATAAAAAAGTTTTAATAATGTTAGGAAATAACCGTTATAGTTGGATTTTTTTGCGGGATAAATAGACGGTAACCGGATATAATTAAGGTAAAAAAGATTTTGAAAATTCCGTTATGTAAAAACGTTTTGGAGGTTAAAGTTTTTTTAGGTATCGTTATTTATTACTGGATTTTTGTTATATATTTTGTTATTAAGATTAAACTTTTTATATGTTTATTCCGGAGGAATTAATCTTTTGTTTAAGGATTTGATTAAAATCGTATTATGGAAAATATAAAAAAAGCGATTATTATTATTCCGATTTTAATTACTTTGGATTATAGTTTTATTATAGGCAAAAATATTGTAAAGATAGATACGAATAAAAACGGTTTTAAAGGTATTTTTGGTTAAATAATTAATAATGTTAAATATTTTACGCGTTTTAAAAGTTGTATTTGGAAAGGTATTAAGTTAAATTATGATGTTGGGAAGTTAAAATGTTAAATTATTTTTAAAGTTTTAAGAAAATTTCGAAATTATATTTATGGAATTCGATTTATATTAAAAACCGACGTTAAAGTATTAATAATTTAAATTAATAATTCCTTAAATTTTTTACTTAAGATTATATTTATTTGTTAAATTATTTGGATAAAGATATTTAATTTCGAAATTAAATATATTTTTGGCAAAAAGAATTTAGTTGCCGATAATTTATCCCGAAAATTGCTTAAAACTTTTAATACGTTAAACGATTAATAAAAGGGAAAAGTTGATAATTTTATTAATATTTAGTTAAACGTTATTCGGTTTAATTTTATTTTAACCAATATAATCTTAATTTTTATTAAAAGGGATAAATAAAGATTTTTTATTAGGAATTAGTTTAAAAAGTTATAAAAATACGTTAAATTTTTTACGATATTAAATCTTTTTAATTAATTACGTAAAGTTTTAATAAAAAAAAGCCGTTTTTAAAACCGAGGCGTTAAAGTATTATATTTAGGATGGTATTTTATGGCGTAAGGCGGATAAATAATACGGCAGCCGTAAAATTATCGCTATTAAACGAAAGTAATTTACGGTAATTAGGTAATATTATAAAAATTATGGCTATAAAAACCGAAATTCGATTTATTATTATATAATAATTTTTTATTATTAATGCGGATTATTTGGCCATATTCGGAAAATAATACGGTATGTATAAAATATTAAAAGGTAATTAATTAACGGTTAGAAAAAAGTTACGGCTTTTCGTAATTTATTAATATAATTATTATTTAAATAATTAATATTTAATTTATGCCTAATGATAACGGTATTAAGCTTACGGTTAAAACGAAATATAAATTATCCGATTATTTAAAAGTTAAAGTTTTACGTTTTGTTACGTTAATAATAATTAAAAAGTTTTTAAATAAGTATATTTTTTACCGATATAGTATTCCAATTAAAATTAAAATAAATAATGGCTTTAAAAATAAGGGTAAAGTAATTAAAGTTTATAATATATTCGGGATTTAGCGAAAGGTCGGAGTTACGTATGCCGTTTGGCGATAAGGTTTGGTTAAAAAAGGATATGTTCCGATCGTTAAAGTTTTGATAAAAACGACAAATGGTACCGGCAAAGGATGGGTTAAATTTTTGCCTAAAATGGTTTTCGCCGATAATACCATTATAAAAAATTACGGCCTAAGCCCGTATAAATTGTTATACGGATAAAAAGCGTTTTTATTAATCGAAATAATATTGCCGATATAGAAAATTATAATATAAAATTTTAATATTTTTAAAAAGATTTGATTATTTAAAGAATTTGGTTTTTAAAAAAGAAAGTTAAAAACGTAATTAAGGTTATTAAAATTATTATTAATTAACGTTATAAAGTTGCTAAATTGGTAAATTAAAGAGATAAAAATAGGATAAAAAATAAATTTTTGAAAATAAACGATTTAATATTATTATACGATACATTCCGATATATAAATATATTTAAAGATATAAAGCTTAAGTATTGTTGAATTAGTTTATATTTAATTAATAATATTATTTTTTTAAATATTTATTATTTAAAAAAGATTAATAAAACGAAATTATAAAAAACTTTTTTGGTTAATAAATTAAAATAATTTATAAAAAATATAAAGAAATTTTAAAAATGGATTAATTTATAAAAGAATAATTAAACGCAACCGTTTACCGATTAACCCGATAATAAAATATCGGATATTTTAAATGTTATTAATATTAAATTATTAAAAAATTAATAATTTAAAATTTTAAAACTTATAAAAATAAATATTAAAGTGTAATATTTAATAATCGATTTGAAAGTTACGTAATTATGAACGATAGTAATATACGGAAAACGAACGGATTAAAAAAAAGGAAAAATTTAATATAATTAATTGCAAAAAATTAAAATATAAAAATTTTTTTATGTTTTATTATTACCTTGCTTATTATTATTTTATACGATATTTATTATATTTTATTCGTAATTAATGTATTTAATTATATTCGTCCGGTATTAAAAATTTAAAATATGTTTTTTAATTTTGTTTCCAAATTAATTTTTATCGAATATTTTTATAATTAAATAGATATCGTTACGAATATCTTTTTTAATTTATAATAATTATTTATAATTTGCTTTAAGGTTTCCGAATCGATTATTCCGAAAAGTATAATTATAATTTTCGATAAATTCGATGTAATTATTATAAAATCTTTTATAAAATCCCGGAATTAATTTATATTTAAAAAATAAATATATCTTATATTAATTAGGTTATTTTAATATTTTATGTTATCGTTTATATAATTTGTACGGGATAATATTAAATATTTCGAAAATTTAAATAAATAAATTAATAATATACCGAAAGTTTTTAATAAATAAAAATATAAAAGAATCCGTAAATTCGGCCCGAAATATTTCGACGTATATAAAATAAAACGGTAATTTTTTATTTTCGTTTTAAAATATAGCGATTATATTAAATTAAGTATTTATAATTACTTAAGAATTTTTGCTTTTAATTCGTTATTATATGTACCGACCGGTAATTAAACCGTCGATTAAGTTAATAAATATAATTCCGAATATTTTGTATTAATTAATAAGAATTCGTTAAAAATGTTATAAAAGATAAAAAGTATTTATTTTAATATATTTAAGCGTTACGTAATATATAATATTTTGATTATTTTAAAATTAAATTAATTTTTGTTAATATCCCATTTAAAAGTTAAAAAGGCGTAATATTTTAATGTTTAAAAATGGTTTAGGAAATCGATTAGTAATACGCGGACCTGTTGGAATTGTCGATACCGTTAATAAAGATCCCGAGATAATATTGTAAGGTTGGAATATTTTAAAAAGTAAAGGTATAACCGATATTAATTAACGGTTATTGGTTATTTGTTTAATAATATTTAGAATTAAATTAGGTATTAAACTTTTTATTATTTCGATTAACGGTAATATATATTAAAAGGGTTAAAGCTTAAAAAGTTGTAAGTTATTTATAACCGATATTTTAGGTAATAAGGTATTTTGAATAATAATTAAGGCGTTATTAATATAACGAGTTATAAGTTTAAAAAATATGGTTATATTTAATATAGTTAAAACCTTACAACGTTAAGCAAAAATATGCTTAAATTTACGTATGTTTTATTTAATCTTGCGATCGACGGGTTTAATATTATTAAAATCTGATAATTTATTATTTGGTCCGGATTACTTTTTAATGGATAACTTTTTTATGGGATTGATACGTTTATTTAGGTTTATATTTTTATAAGAATTTTAAATATTATGTAGGTTTAATAATTTATAGGAATTTATAATAAATTAATTAAAACGACGGAAATAATTATATATATATTTAAATATATGTTAGGTTTTAAAAATAAATATAATCGGAAAGGAGAAATTGGTATGGTTTATGAAAAGAAAGTTGTAAAAGAAGTATAAATGCAGAAATAATTGCATAATTAATTAAAAAAACGTACCGACGATTATATCCCTTTTTATATAATATTGGATAAAATTATTAAAAATTTCCCCGGCGTATACGTTTTTTATAACAAAATTTAATATATTAATTTTATATGTATTTAATTAATTACGTTTATAATTCGGTATCATTTTTTAACGAATTTCTGTATTTATACAATTTAATATTTATAATTTATTTATATTTTTACATATTTATATTTAAATATAAATATATTTTTATTTATATATATCTGCATATTATATATTATTTTTACTTATTATTATTATTGTTTTTAATTATTATATATTATTTTAATCGTACTTATATATTTTGATTAACCTAATACCAATTATAATATCGTCGTCCAAAAAGCGTATTATATAAGGTAAAAACGAAAAATTTAAAAAGCTAAATATATTATATTTTGGAAATTTTAATTAATTTATTAATATACCTATATAAAATATCGATAATATAAACCGCATATTATATAAGATACATAATAAAAGCCGTACCTTTTATCCCCTTATAATACCAAACCCGGAATTACATTTTGATCGGTTTATTTTTATTACCTTATATAATAAAAATAATATCCGTTTATAACAAAAAGCTATTTTATTTTCTTTATAATCCGATAAACTTTAAAATAACGTAATATTAGCCGGATTATAATAAACTTTAATAATTATGTAAGATAAAAAATATTTACGATTATAATATATTATAACAATTATTTAAATAATTACCATAAATACTTTACCCGGAATTATAACCGTTATTTTAAAAACTGGAAAAATAATTAATAAAAATTAGATTATTATTATCTTTAATAAAATAAAAAAAGTAATCCGGGTTTATAACCTTAAATATATTTAATCCGTTACTTAATTTAAAATATTAATCGGTAACAGAAAAAAGGTTATTAAGTTAATATATTATATATTCAATTAAAAAAAACGATCGTATTTTTTAATATTTACCCGTTTAAAAAATATACCAAATTACTTCTATAAAAATATCGAAAGGTTTAAAAAAATTTAATTTTCGGCAACCCGCTCATACGTATAGCGATCGTTAATATACCGTTCCAAAATATATTTTAAATTTGTAATGTATAAATTACTTATACGTTTTACTTTATTATTCGTAACCTAAAACGATAAAGTAAGTTTATATTATACGAAAAGGGCGTTATGCTGAATAGTATAAAAAAAACAATTAAAAGGTACTTTAAATTTAAGTTAAAATAAAAAGATATTCCGAAATTAGCAGGATTATAACCTAATAAATTTTTATTCCTATCCAGTAACGATAATAAAAAACTAAATATTAATAAAATTTTAAATTCTAAAAATAATTAATAATTAAAGATAATTTCTTTTAATTAAAAAAAAAACGATTTTAAAAAAGCAATTTTACGAGCTACCGTAACTTCGATATTTCCCTTATAATTTATTCGTTCCAAATATATATTACCGATATAGCTTTCTAAATTTATTTTCGAGCCGAAATATAAATTTTAACCGGCCGTAAATAATTAACGAACATAAATAATAATAAAAGGCTGGTATAATATACCGTATAAATAGGTAACAAATATTTATAAAATAATGGTATAACGACCAAAGCCATATTTCTTTTAAGGTTGGCTTAATTGGCCCAAATATAAAGCCTCGATCGTTAAGCAAAAAAAGGAAAATAAAGTATAAAAGGAAAAAAAAAAAAACTAAATAACGCAAAAATTTGGCTAAACGTAAAAAATGAAATTCTAAACTGAAAAAGCTAGAAAATAAACCGTATAAACGTTAATTAAATTAATTAATAAATCTTATATATATTTTATAAAATTAGAAGTTAATTACGTTAAGTTTTTATTTAATTATTTCTTAAAATAAATTAAGGATAATTCTATTTTATAAAAAAAAGGTTAAAATAAAGCAGGGTGTAGGATTAGATATATGGCCTAATTAATTAGTTAATCAGCACCTTTTATATATTTCTAGCGATCTTTTTCGGCGGGCTTAACCCCGAAAATATCACCATTTATCCTTTATAATTTTGCTTTTATACTGGTCTCAATACCAGAATATAGCTTGCGTTGCCTTTATTATTTTTTGAACCCTGGGCTTACTCGTGACACGCTTTTCGATTATGCACTAATCAGGACCGATTCTTCTCGTCCTATTTCAGTAAGCGTCGTAAAATTAAAATAAACATTTTTAAAAAAGAAATACTTGTTATATAAAAAGGATAAGCTTTTTTAATTTAAAAAAAGGAGGTAATAAAGAATGCAATTAATAATAATTAAAAGAAGTTATCGTAAAAGGGTTAAAATTAAAGAACGGAAATATGGCGTTTGCGGTAAGCCCGGACATAATATGCGTGTTTATAAAAAAGTTATAAAAACGTTTAGCGAAAAAGAATCCAATTAATTTAAATTAATGCGATATGTTTTTATTAAGTTATTTAAATTTGTTATTATAAGGTGCCAAAAACCGCGTAACTCGCTTATTCTCGCAGCTTACTTATTTAATACGTTAGTTAATTTTTTATATAAATTTTTATAAATTTATAATATAAAATTAAAATCGTTAATTATTAGCGTCGCTTTGATATTTTTAGAGTAATTAATATTATAAGATAATTATATAATTGGTAATTTTTTAACTTAATTATTTTGTTCGTAATTAATATAATATTGTAAATTCGTTTTTAGCGTTTAATTAAATTTTTTTCGTTTATCCCTTTATTTGCAGTTTAAATACGTTGAATAATTTATAAATTAATTTAAATTAAGTTATTAATTTTCGTCGAAATTTTAAAATAAAATTTATATTTTCATTTAATATGATTTCCGTTAAAAGTTTGTAATATTTAGAATATGTTTAAGGAAAATATATACGAATTATTTTATATAGGTATTTTCGTTATAATGTAAAAATCCAAAAAATTATAAATCGCCTAATAATTACGAAATCATTGTCGTAATATATTTTTATAATTTTAATATATTTTTAATATAGAAAGTGTAGTTATAAAGTGAAATATAATTAAATTTATAATTACATTACGATTAATAATAATTATAATTGTCAGTAAAATTTATATCGTTATATTTTTATCTTAACGTAAATATTATATTATTACATTATTTTTATACGGTTAATTTTATTTTAAGAAAATAGTATATTCGTTATAAGCGTTTTAATATTTTATAGATTTTTAAGTGTTTATTTACTTAATATTTATGTATATTTTGTATTAAGTTTTTTTTAATTATATTTAAACTTTACTTATTCGTTATTTTTCGGTCAGGTTATCGTTATATTATTATGTATGTTAATATATATTAGTTTAGAAACTTTTTATCGTAATAATTTATTTTTATCGTAAATTATTTGTTATATTTTAATTTTAAGTTTCTTTAAGCTAGATCGTTGTTAAATACGTGTATTTTGTTATATTCTGATTTTTTGCTATAAATAATAACGTAATCGAATTTAAAGAGATATTTTGCGTAACGTAATTATTTTCCGATTAGTTTTCGTATCGTAAAAAAGTATGTAATATTTCTATAACCCGTATCTATTTTAATTTTATATATATTATGTTTAAAATATGTTTTAACTTTTTAAAAATGTTAACGATAATTATGAATTTTTTGTCGTATATAAGGTAATTTAATTCGGTTTTATGTAATTTGTAAAAGTAAAAGGGAATAAACTAAAAGCTTTTTTAATTATTTTAATATCCGATTATTATTTTTAAAACGTATTTCAAAATATCCGTTTTAATTCAATTAATTATTTTAAGTCGTATATAATTAATATTAGTTTATTGAATAGGGCGTATTTGAGTTCTTTGAAAACTTTTTATTTTTTTAATATTTATTTAAAATATATTACTTTTAATAAACTTTGTTTATAATATAATTATTTTATTAAAGTTGTGTATATATCGTTTATAGAAATTACCGATTTTAAGAAATATTTGTATTTTGGACGTTAATAAAATATATTTATTTTTTAATAGTTATATATCTTTTAGAGTTTAATTTAATATATTTAAAAATGATAATATATTTTAGGATTTTATTTCTTATATAAAAAAGGTGCTTTTTTAGCGTTAATTAAAAAACTGGTATTTTGTAACGTTTATAGAATTTTGCAAATATATTTTATATGTTTTCTTTAAAAAAGATATTAAACTATTGATGAGGTAACATATAACGAAAATATTTAAATATTTTCGTAATACGTGATTAATTATTTGCTGAGAAGTTGCCGATATGTTTATAAATCTAAAAGGGATAATAAGGTATTTAAAAAGTTCGTATTTAATTTTAACAGATATTTATTATTTATTATTTAACATAATTTGTCTTTAGTTATATTTTCTTTCTTAAGTTTAAAGATATAAATTATTTAATTTCATATAAGCGATTTTTTATTTTAATAATTAATAATAATAAGATTTTATTTGTAGTAATAATATTATTTAGTTGTTTATAATCGATAATAAGCCGTAATTTTTTATTCCTTTTTTAATACGAAAAATATTAAATATTTTGTTAATAATTTAAAACGTCGTATATGGATTTTTTTATATTTTATTTAATTTTGGTTATTAATTCGGTAAAAGAAAAATCATTTTGTTATTTTTAAGAATTATTTTGTAATTTTATTCGTTATAATGTAATAATTTTATTTAACACTTTTTAAAAAAAATTATTTATATTTATAATATTTTAATAATATTTTATTTATTTATTTTGGTAACTTTTTAAATTTTAATAACAAATTGTTATTTAATTACCCAAATCATATTTTAAGGTTTATAATAATACGCCTAATTTTTTTAATATGTTTTTTATTTAATATATATATATATATTAGTTAATAAATTTTTTTGTGTATTTTTATGCTTATATTTATTAACCTTATTAATTAAATATTAAAAGTTTATATTACTTATATTAATAAACAATAAAGCAAAATCTATTTCACTAATTTTTTAATTAATAATTAAATTATATTATTTTAAATATAACAAAACAAAAATTCTATTATAATTTCTTTAAAAAATAATATCGCCGTTAATAAAAAAAAAGAGTTTTAACGAAAGTTTTAAGTTCATTAATTTTGCGTTTACTTTATCCGTGATCGGAATTAAACCTTTAATTTTCGGTGTTTTTAATTTTTAAAAAAATTATTATAATAATTATAATTTATTTGTTATTTTTAAGGCGATATAAATTTCTTTTTAATAAGATCGTAATTTATTATTTTTCTATATTATTTGTTTTAATTCGTATTTATATTATAATTAATTTATTTTTTATTATTTTTATTACGTATAAAACTTTTTTAATTTATTTTTTATTTTTGTAATTCGTTATAAAAGTTATTTATTTAACTTTTATAAATATTAATAGCATTTATTTTATCGGTATAACGTGGTTTTTATATAAATAATTTGTTTTTAAAAGGTTTTTTTAGTAATATAATTTTATTTTAAAATGTTACTTTTGTAATATTACTAAATAATATGTTAATAAATAAAATATAATAAATATTTTTATTATAAAAACAGAACCATTAATATTTATTTAAATTCTAACAAACTTATATACTTATTATAATTATATAAAAATTTAAATTCGATTTAATATTTCGATTATTAATATTTAATATATTAATAAATAAATTCTTAAATATGTTTATATAAATATTATTTAATTTTAAACGAAATTAAAATATATAATTATTTATAATTATTCATTACGATAAAAAATAATTTTAAAAAATTTTAAAATAATATAATTATAAATAAATAAATAAAGAAAATTTTATTTATATTTTTCGAATAATTTATTGAATAATTAAAATTAACAAATATTAAAAATAAAATATAAAAACGTTAAATTCGAAAATAATTTTAATTAATTGATATTTTATATCTAAGGCCTGCTATTAAAAAGTAGCCCCTGGGGGGATGTATCAGATAACTGTTGGATATCAGGGGTTCTAAGATAGAACGTTACGGAGATTACCTGTGGCTTAGGGTGGGGATTATACTAGCCACATCCACAAGTATAAGCCCCTGACCGACACGGTCCAAGGACTCCATGATCAATACAACAACAACCATTTTGCCCCCAATACTGAATACACGCTTGTGTATGACACCTTTCTATCTTAGGACCCCTGATATCTAACAGGATCCCGCATGTACTGAAAGTCCCCATAAAGATAGACCCATTTGCCGCCGGGAACGTGATTCCTGACCCTGAGGCTAAGCAGCCTTGAGCAGTCCCTTGTCGAGGTAGCTAATTATTCGTTCCCTTCCTCCCCACCCACGTTTCAACTTGTCTTCGGCCAAGCCCGTACAGCCTCTTATTTAATCCCTCGGCAGTTCGGTCCAAGAAATTGAGCGTATGTTATATCTGCAAGGTTGCGGCGCAGCTTGGCGGGAAGCTCAGCTGGCTACACACCCCGGTCATCTACCCCGACGTTATTCGTTTGGCGTTTATTGGAATGGGCCAACAACGGTCCTTGCGACCCACCGCGAATCTGTAGGCTTTGCTCCTTATACATACCTCCAAATCCCACTCTGAGCTCCTCGTCTTGTCTCTAATGTCAATGCAAGCGCCTGCCCCCCTCTCTTAACGACATCCTTAGAGTGAATCCGAGCCTTCGGTGCGTCAGGCAGCATCTCTTTAACGCAAAACTTTGAACGAAACCTATCAACCCATTCTCTATCACAGCGCAGTTTAACGGCATTGGAGCACTGCACTAGAACACCGTCTCTATATAGCCAATCAATGTGCTGCCGGAGCCATGCGACACAGCAGAAATGATGACTATCGGGAACTCAAGAGGGAGGCGAAACGGCAAGGTATCGAGGTCGACTCGATAAAATATAATCCCGCCATGATTGTGGATGTACCCACTGAGCATAAAGACAAGTTCGACGTTATTCAAAGGCTCGGGCGCACCTCATTTTCGAACTATGGGTGCATGCTGGGTGGCGACGCCCCGGACAAACCGTGGCAGCTAGACATTAAGAAAAGGGCTATCCAACTCATGCGCTTCGCGGCAAGATGTCGAAGGGAAAATCGTAACGAATCCGGCTGGAGATATGAAATCGAGCAGAGGCTTTTCGAGAGATTCGACATTGAGGTTGCATGGTTAGTCTCTTCTTCCCAATGATGAATATGTAGTGCTGAGCACTTCCAGCAAACGATGTCGCAAAAGGTTGTGGAGATCTGAAATAGAGGTAGATCCGAATTCTAGCAATAGCCGGACCACTTCGTTGAGGGACCGTCAACGGAGGAGAGAAGCATGCACATGTAATCCCAATGGCCGTATGGACGACTAGTAGGTTTCTTTCCTCAGGAAGCTCGGTCCCACGAACCACTGATGAAATCAATAGCTCGGCCCTGGATCCAGGCCTCAGTGACTTATTCTCCTCTCGAATCGAGGAGCCTTGTCTCGCGCCTGATTCACCGACGTCTGGCCCAAGGAAAAGGCCGGACAGAATTCATGGCTTGCAACAGACGAAAAACTTCGACATGATTCTCCAATCGCCGTACGCTCACGATGACCCACCGCATCAGCCTTCAAGGCTAGTGGAAGATGTCGTCAAGACCACCTTGAATCCCGATAATGGAGGTTCTCCATTGCTTTTCCCGTTCCTCATTCTAGAAGCGAAACGCGAGAAAGGGACCGAGAACTTCGAGCAAATGGAGATTCAAACATCTTTTCCAATCAAGCATGCCTTGCAGCTTCAATACGATCTCCTACATACTTGTGGCAATACAATGGATGTTCCTGGTGGCCCTCTTGTATGGTTTCTGGCAAACCGTGGCGAGGACTGGCGCGTATATGCAGGACATGTCCAAGAGAGAGAGGGCAGGCCCAAATATGTAAGCATAAGCTCTACTTCTTCAGGCTTTTTGTCAGTGCTGACCTTGTCTAGTTGATCAACTTCATCTGGGGCGGCAGTATCACCGGCATCGACGACATTCTACAATTGATTCTGATCGTTGACTTTATTGTGGACTGGGCTCGGGACATATTCAGACCCAATATTCTGCGACAATTGAGAACGCTGAGTACAGCCAATTACAACGACACCATGACTTTCTCATTTGATCCGGATGTCTACTCACTTCAAGGAGAAGTGCAGCCCTGGATGGAAGGGCAAGATATCGACCCGGAAGAGCTGTTGGATGTGCCGGCTGCAGACACGCCCTCAGAGAGCACAGGCGAAGATACATCTGATCCTCTAGATCGGTTCACGACGATGCACGGCGTGGTGAGGGATGCCAGGCAGATTCAATCTCGTCTTCGAGGTCTGATTATAACTCGCGATAATCTCGAGACGGTTCTCCAAAGTTTCGAGAATCCTACTGCCGCTACGCGATTCGTAAGATCGATCATATCACTACTCAGCCGTCGCTGCGTTGCTTTAGATAGCGAAGAAGTACTCGATGCTGTCGAAGACCACTGGAGCGGTTACACTCGTATCAGGCCCAACCGCTTGGACCAAAAACCAAAAGTTTATGTACAATTCCGGATATCTTTCTACATAAATCCTGTCTGGGAGCAGGTTCGAGAGTTGACGTACTTGGCCGCGACGGATGATGCGCGGGAACTCCTGATTCAACGGGCCGGAATCCGGAGCGCTGTAAGGCGTTCCCGGTTCTCTCCCCCAGAATGCCGCGGGGAAGACCTTATTTCGCGTTCGACCAACTGCGCCAGAACAGCGTCCGACGCGACCTCGTTTCTTCACTCTGTCGACGCACATATATGACACACATTGAAAAGCCACGGACTGTGTTTGCCATAGACGACGACGGGGCTGTGCACGAGATCGAAGTATCTAAAGTGATCATCAAGCAGGACAAGGATAAAAGGAGCCCGGGAGTTCAGATGCAAGGCACCGTGCATGCAATCTACGAAAAACATCGGATTGGAAACCGCGATCCCTCAGAGCCATTCCTTCGCGCTTCGACCCGCATGGACTTTGAAGGAAGAGCACTTTGGCGGGGCTGGAGGCGCGGTGATTGCCTCCCTCCCCAACATCGGCATCTTCACAAGATTTTGGTGTATTCAGATGTACCGGATGCGCGATATCTTCCACACGGATCGCGGCAGAAGTATTGCCTATATATTCTAGACGGCCGGACAGATGAGTTGAATAATTTCTCTGTCGCCTCGAAGCTGATCTGGGCGCTCTTCAGAGAGCAGATATACAGCACTGTGCGCAAAGCCAAGGTCCCTAGGAATAGCCGTAACTGGCAGGACAACCGAGATGGCTATTGCTTCTCGATGGAATCCGAGAAAACGCAGGATTTCTTGGGGCTATCGCGAAACAGTTTCCGTCAAGATGTCGTTAGCTGGATAAAGGCTACGACTGGGTCTGAGCCCTCGGAATCTACAGACCAAGGGCGTCTCCCGGAAGCATGGTATATTTCCAAGGCAGCATTTTTGGCCCTTTTTTCCTCGGCTGATACAAACCAAGTATGCACGATCTACGGATACCCAAACTAAGGTTCCTTAACAGATTTATTCACCTTTGTACTATTATCACCAATGTTCATATTTCGAGTTGCAAGAAGTTGGGACAAAAGAAGGAGTTACGCTGGAAGGATTTGTTAGATATAGGGAACATCAGTTGTATTGTTGTAGCAGGCTAGTTGTGTGTGCTGAGGCATGCATATAACATTTAAGTAGCTTAGCCACGGAATGTATATATGCCGATTGGTAGATGACCTTTCCGTATATAAGATGCGCTATGTACCCCCTACAGAGCGATGAATGGCTCTGCTGCATTAGTGAAACCAAGAAATAATGCTATATTACGAATAATAAGACTAAATGAAACGTCCGTTATCTTCTCGACTGCAGAATAACCATGCCAGGGTCACGGCGTGCACCATGCACTTGGGCCACTACACCAAGCTGCGATATCCCTAAGCCAAAAGGGATACAGAATTCCAAGTCCCTGACTTGAATTCTAGGTGTTACTATTATACCCAATTCAGAGAGGTGCCAAACTTGGAAAACTAAACAGTGTGTTCCCCTTTACATACAAAAGCCCGGTATTGCGGTGTTGAAGGCATTTATCTCCTGTTCGAGCAAGAAGCGCAGGAGTTCGCGCCCGCCGATCGCCCGAATTCTGAACCGGAGCATCATGTTTACGCTGTTGGTGATGCTGAAGTCCCGCCCGGGGGCGCCACGGGCCAGGGCCATAAGGCGTATCAGGAACACGAGCAACGTAGGGAGCGCCGCCCGGTGCATGCCCGATTGGATATTGGGTTCTCTCCCCAGCAACTGGTTAAAAGTCTGCTTGCGGGTCAGTCAGCGCCACCCAACCCGACGACGACCGCCCGTGGACGTCTAAATGGGGTAATGGCGGAGCGTCTTACGGGACGGTCTACACTGTCCATGGCTATAATCGCCCAGGACATAACCTGGTATAAGGTATGATCCCTCTTCGCGCCCATGCGCACTCTGTCAAAGAGAAACTCGAAAGGATCGTAACCCGCGCTTACGGTCAAAGGTGGCAGGGGGTAGTTGAAGGGCGAGGCCACATTAGCCCAGTAGTGTTGGATGTCCGCCTGTCTAGTGCCGCTCGGTTCGAGTAGCGTGTCGTGCCATGTTAACGTGTTTCTCTACAGTCCCTGGTGAGCCAGTCTCCCATATATATAGGACGCTAGTAATCAGGTCTAGGAGCCGCCAACCAGAGTTCAACTTACCTGGCGGTCGAAGATGGTCATCGAATACACGGCTTTGGACGAGTTAGCCTCCGGATGCTTGTGTATGAAGATGGCGAGGCAGTGGCGGGGGCCGGCTGGCCCGCGGGGAAGCGGCACAACGTGCGGGTACACAACCACAGGCATCATGTTCCTCCACGGGGTGTTGAAGTCCCTCCTAACACGTGCCGCTGACGGCTGTGGGGAGGTGATCCGGATGGGTTCGAGTGCGGCCCCGGGCTCTCTTATCGTTATAATGCGATGATGGACGTATGCCCAGAGTCCCTGATTCACTCGCACAGGTGTGCGACAGTTATAGGCATTCAGACACAAAGGGATGTACGAGGTTTGCGGAATGTCTTTGCAGCGGCATAGCCTCTCCATCAACCACTAGGTAGGTATATGAAACGTAATAATGTCTTTTTTTAAGTAATATTTTTCTAATCTTATCGAATATTAAAAAGACGATGCAAATTTTTCAAACACGGGCGTATATATTTATTCAAATATTAAATTTATTTTAAACTTAATTGGTTTTTTTATTTAATAATTATAATTCATACAGCATTTTTAGTGAATAATAATTACTATTTTCAATATTAATAATTAAAGTAATTTTCTTATTAAAATAAAAAGTATAAATAAATTTAAGTTTTACTAATTAATATTTTATATAATTATAACTTGATCTCGAATTTCTTATTACGTTTACTTAAGGTTTTTCCGGTTTTTATATTTATAATAATTATATTTAATATTATAAAAAAACATTATTGAAAAATCTGTTTAATTAAATGTGTGACTATCATTTTTTATATTACCGTATTTCGGAATTATAACTCAAATAAGGTCTAATTATTTACAAAATACTTTCGGATTTTCGTATAATATTCTTTAGTAATCAATTTTTCGCTTTAAACGCTTCGTAAAATCTTTTTGCTGTTTAATAAAGTTTATCGTTGATTTGATTTTAACGAATATTACGACGCATTAAATAAATAATAAAGTTGTTATATTTTTAATATATTAAAGCCGAATAAAAAAGGTTTACGAATTTAAATTAAAAATTCGATTAATAATTAATTTATTTCGGTTTGCGTTAAATTGAAAATAATATCGATTTAGACGTATCGACCGTAATATCGAGCTTTTAAAGTAAACTTAAAACCGTTATATATGAAAAAAAACTTTTTAAAGTTAAGTTTTAGGTTTCTTTGGTGAATTTAAAATCTTAAATTTATCCTAACTTTTTTGTAAAATGTCTTATGGTATTAATGTTTGAAATTTTATAAAAAGTGTTAAGATGTTAAAATGTTAAAAAAAAAGTAGCTTGCTCGCTTATTTAGTTCGCAGGCCTACTTAATACGTAAAGTATGTATTAAAATCAAACTTAAACTGTTTATTAAAAGCATTAATTCTAGAAAATACCTGTAAAGTAATAACGAAAAAAGTAATATAAAAAAGCCTTCTAGAAAATATATTTAAAGAAATTTATAAATAGATTAACATTGTTATACTTATTTAACATGAGGTTTAAAACTTTAATTTTAACAAAAAGCATGCGATAATTAAAAAGTTTTTATCTTTTATAGTTTTAAACTTAAAATATTTTTTAGAAAAGTAACCGGAAATATTTATTTAAAAAACTAAAGAAATTACGAAAGAAAAAAAGATTTTTAACACCGAAAACGGTAACGTTTATTTAATAAACGTTACCGGAATTTTAAAAATAATAAAATATACCTAACCTTAAAGTGAAAGTGAGGCAAATATTAATTTTTTAATTTCATTATTATAATATATAACAAAAAAAGAATTAGAAAAGTGCTATAACTTTTATATAATAATTATAATAAAGACGTTACGAAAATATATTAAACTGTTTAACTTTATAATTAACAAAGCAAAGATTTATAAAGATTAAGTTAAAAAGAAGCCGCCAAAATATTAAAAAGATTTCAAAAAAATATTTTTTAAAGTAACGGTTGAAAAAGGACGTTAAAAAGATTGAGGCGTTTATTAAATGCGGTACATAGAAAAATATTAATTATATAAGTTAAATTTAAACTAAGCCCTTTTAAGTAAATAATGAAATATAAATTCGATAAGAATAATTAATTAAAACCTTACAAATTATATTTATATACGGAGTAATTTTTAAAGAAAATAACCGCGATTATTAATCTGTACGGTATTATATTTACAGATAAATTCTTTAAAACAGCGATAGCTGTAGTTACCAAATAAAACTTTAATGCCCGGTAATATAATATGAAAATAACGTTTTTAAACATTTTTCCGAAAAAGTAAACCTTAATAATTTACGTTTCTTTAAACTGGTTTAAAAAAAGAGATATATATACCGAAATCGAAAAGACTTTATATACCTTAAGAAATTTTCCTTTATTATAAGAACGGAAAGTTTTCATTATTTTATAAAAATTAAAACTTATTATAGCGTTAACAAAAGCCGTATTTGTTTTATAACGAATAACGTACGTTTATCTTTATATTTTTCGTATACGATTTATAACTTTTTTATTATCGAAAATATTAATTTATAATTACGAAGTTAACTTTTAAAAAAAAGAATATAGAAATTCGAAAATGAACAGAAATTAAACCGATTTTTTAATATCCCGAAAAGATATAATAAATTAAAAAGATTAATTAGCTTAATCTGTATTCTTTATACCGAAAAGTTTACGATTCGTTTTAAGGTAATAAAAACGTTTATATACCGTTAAACGTTTTCATGATAAAACGGTTTGTTGTAATAATTATGTAATAGTTATAAAATAAAATAAAAATTATTTGAAATCCGTAAACTTTATTTTATATAATATAATGATAATTTTTTTAATTATATCTTTTATTATACTCTTATTATAAAAGTTTTTAATTAAGTTAATAATTAAATATATTAAAGTTATTAATAAAGAAATCAGTTATGTTTATTATATACGTCTTTTTGTAATCTTATATATAGGTACGAATAATGAAACCTAAGTTTTGATAACTATATAAAACGCATTATTCTTTAATAATTTTAAAAATACGGCGTTTTCTTCAGAGTTATATTATGACTTTTTAAACAAAGTCAATTACATAAAAAGCGGTTCGTTAAATAACGTAACGATTTTTATAATAAAGTCTAAACTATTTACGTTGAAGAATATAATTAAAAGAATAATATCGGTTAAATATTTATACCAAAATATAAAGTTAAAGTGAGGCCATATTTAAAAAGGTCTTAAGGATAATTAATACAGGATGAAATTAATATATAAGAAAAATAAAAATAAATATTCGGTTTCGGTATATTAATATATAAAATATATAATTTCAATAAAAGTAAAATCGTAAATTATTTGACGTAGTTTATAAGTTTATCAAATAGTTATTTATTAACGATTTTAAAAAAGCCTTTTTAAATAATAATTAGTATATTTTAAATCGGGTTTTAATTTATAAGATTTACCTGAAATAAATTCGAAAAATTGTAAAGTAAATAAATTATATAAAATTTTACTAAGTCTAAAGTCTCGTAATGAACCTTTTTTTTTTTTCGAAAAAATGAAGAAATTTTTATTAATATTGTTATTAATTTTGAAATAAAAATAAATCCAGGATGTATTTTATTAAAGCTAGCACCCGTACGCGTACCGCAATACGGTTACCGGCAGGGGTAACATCACCGGCAGGCGTAAATAATGTAATTTCTTTCTTTTTTTCTTTTTATAACATAGATTAATTTGCGAAAATATTTTATTTTTTACGATTACGGATAATAATTTGCCGAAAGTAAAAAAAAAGTAGAAAAGTAAAAACATATATATATCGAAGATTGTCGTTTTTAAACGGTTTTACGAAACGTACCGGAATAATATAAATAATAATAAAATTATAATTGTAATTAATTAAAAAAAGGTTTAAGGAGGCAAAAAGATATATATATAGCTATATAAGTATACCCGAAAGCATAATATTAACAACGACGTTTTACGGCGATGTCGAAACATTTGCCTATAAAACGGCCCGGAAACGCGAAACGCAGATACCCTAGGTAAGGTACGGTGCAGCGAGTGCTACGCGTAAAACGTATACGCAGGAGGCGCGCGGAAGTTACGGGCGTAAGCGTAAGAAAAGCCTTACGCTTAGGCTCGGGCTTAATTTCGACCTCGGCGGCCGTAATAATAAGGTTAACGGCGTCGGCGGCGTCGGTAGCAGTAACGGCGGTAATATATTACGTACGCGTAATACGTACTATATAAACGCACGTAACCATAACGCATGAAGTACGAAAAAATATTATATAATTATTATTAATAAATTTATATAAAGTTATGTAAAAGAAGCGTACATTTACGTTATTATTAATATCGGAATAATAATAATTATAATTATTTATTAATATATTTAATGAATTATAATAACCGTAATATGTATATAAAATATAAAAAAAGATATTTATTGCGGTATTAATATTAATAATTAACTTTATACTTAATTTCTTTAATGTAAAATATTTACGAAACTATTATCCGCACCAAAAAAAAAAAGGGAAAACGACAAACGTTATAACGTTAAAAGTTTAACAAATAAATACGCGTAGTATTTACGCGGATTTACTTTTCTTTTTTTGTTATTATAAGCAATAAAGAGAAAAAAGAACTTAAGCCTTTTTTTAAAAGAAACACTATTTAAAACATATACGGCCTACCTTTTTATTATATTTAATATTTACTTTGATTTTGATTAATATATTTACTTAAAAATATATAATATTAAAATAAATAAATTTAAAAACACATTTTCTTTCTAGTAGGAAAATATATTATAAGATAAAAATCATTTATTTGATTATTAAGCCTTAAAAGTTATAAATGCGTTATAAGAACGTTATTACGGGGTTTTTCAATTTTATACAAAGCCTTTTAGCTACTGCTTCCTGGGGTAAGAACAATCTATAATAATTTATATTTTCCACACTCTATGTAACTTTTCTTACGATCAGCTGAACTGGAATAAAAGAATAATGGTGTTCATAATTAAATCGTAGAGTTTAAGATTTAAACATTATATTATACGTTTTCGAAGATAACTTAATAGCCTTTTTAGATATTTGTTCGGATTAAATTTTAACGTGCTATATAAGCGAGTCGTGGGGATTTTAGCACTTTACCATTACAAATTTCAATTAAATAATAATAATATATCACATTAATTTAAATTAATCGGACGCTTTTTCGTAAAACCTTTTTATAACTTTTTTATAAGTATTTATAAAGTCGACAAAATTAAGATTTTGATAAACTTTTATATAGTAACGAATATAGTAATTATTAATGCCGAAAAGTACAAAGAATTTAAATAAAGGTATTAAGGGAATAAAAAAAAGTATAATTATTTAAATTCTTAAATTTTAAAATTAAAATATGCTGCTATTTATTAAAGTATAAAAGAATTATTTTAAGTTTTAATATTACGATAATTTATTACTTGTAATTAATTAAAAAGATGTTTAATAATAATAATTAAATAATAAATAAATTAAATTTCAAATAAATTTAATATCTTAATAAATATAATTAAATGTGTAAGAAAAATTCGAAACGTTTTTTTTAATTTTAACGGTTACGAAAGTTATTATTCGATAAAAATCGGAAACTATTACGTTATTACTAATATTAATACGTTTTATATAGCTGCATATTTTTCGTATCGGTTTTAATTTTCTTTATATATTCTATTTTGTTAATTTAAAAAGAGTTTATTTACCTTATATCGAAAACTTAATATAACGTTATTATATTTATATTATTAGAAAAGGTTGTTGAACGGTTTTTATAACACATTTTAAAATATTATAACGTACCATAATATTATATCTGAATTTCCGAAAGTTAGTTTATTTTTCTTAGTTTTAATAACGCTTTTTCCAAATTAAAAGCTTTTTTTAATTATATATGCCGATTACTTTCCCCTTGACTTTTGTCGATTTTATTTTACCTTTTACGAAAATATTGAAAAGTATTTCTAAAATAAAAATAAAAACATTTAAGTCGATTATTTTTTTAATAAAAAGTAAAATATTGTTATTTTATAAAGCTATTTTTTAGGAAAGAAAACGTTTAATTACGCGGAATAAACTATATCTTAAGTAAATATTATAAAATTAAAACAAACGTTTTTAAAAAGAGGATATATATATTATATAAAAAGATACATTTTTTAGCTTAGAAAAAGAGGGTAATAAAATAATGCAATTAAAAACAATTAAGGTGGATTATTATAAAAAGATTAAAATTAAAAAAAGAAAGTATAACGTTACCGGCAAACCCGGATATAATACGCCTACTTATAAAGAAGTTATAAATAAATTTAATTAAAAATAATTTAATGAATTTAAACTAATGCGATATATTATTATAAAGATATTTGAATTTGTTATTCCGGAATGCAAAAAAAGTGGTTCGCTTATATATGTCTTTCGCTTATATATATAAAACATTATACTAATATATATATATATATATATATAATAAAATATAATATTAAATTTAATAAAAATTAAAAAAAATATATAATACAATATCATTATTATAAACGTAATATTTTTCAGCTCTCATTAGAAAATAACCTTCGATATCGAAAAAGATGAAAAGATATTTTAATATTTTTATTATATTTATCTAATTGTGTTTTGTAACATTTATATTTAATAATTTTGATTTTATAGTAAAACTATTTAAAATTAGACCTTTTTAGGATTATAAATTATATTGTTATAAATGAAATACGTTTAGATTATTTAGTGAGCATTTATTAATCACCTAAGATTATTGATTAATTATTATATAAGGTCGAATAAGTTTAAGCCTTATTTTTTAAGCTGAGCTAAATTATGACGGTTATAGACTTAACCAACTATAAAACCTAGTTATACGGTTTATGTTGGCAGTAGTATCGTGGGAATTTGAGTAATAAGGTGATAATTACGTTTGGTAATAGCAAATAACTGTAGGTAATCTGGGTAATTAAATTATATTATAAGCTGGTATTATTTAAGTTATAAAATTAATAAGCGTATATATATTTAAATTGGTTTGATTTATTTATAATGATTAAATTTCGTTAAATTTATTAAGCCCGTTAAGTTACTTTTTTAATTTAATTAGCTTAAAGTGCTAATTTTTTTTTTTATTAAATCTATCGAACCGGTTACGTAAGTTAAAATTGTTTATCGGAAATGTTTATATATTTTTTAATTGTTTGGTAATAGGTTAAGTTTTTAGGTTATAATATAATTTTTTCTTTTTTGAAATTTTTACTTTTAAAAATTAATTTGTTTATTATATTAATTAGTAAATAAATTTTTTATTATTATTTTATTTTATAACTTAATTATTACATTTAATTAAATTAAAGGGTAACGATTTTGTCGTAAGCGTGATAACGTTTTAATTTTGTCGGAACGAATCGATCGTTTTAGTTTTGGTATATTTTTAATTTTCTTTTTTTTGTTTTTGTTATAAATTGGAAAACGAAATTTGTCAGGTTTATTTTAGTTTTGAAAAATGCTTTTATTATATTAATTATATTAGTTTTTATAAATTTTTTAGTTTTTCCGAATTAAAATATTAAAGGTTAATAAATAAAAAGAACCGATTGGAATTTTAAAAACGTTTTATGAAAAAGAAACTATTTAAGGTTTAATAATATTTTAATAAATTGTTTAATTATTTGGCCCGGTTACGGAATTAAAAGAAATTATTTTAATAATGTAAAATCGAAATATTATATTAAGGGATTAAGGTACGGCAATAATAAAAGATTTTAAACGTTTAGAACGGAAATAAAGGTAGTTAAACGTTAAGGTAGCTATATTTACGTAAGTTATTTTTTTTGTTAATTGGTTTAATATTAAAGGAATGGATTGGGTACCGTTAAGTAATGTAAATTAGAATTTTAATATTGGCGGTTTCGACGTTATTAATAAAAGTTTTTTAAAAGGGGTTAAAGGTTTATAAAGTTTTTTACGGGTTTTTAGATATTTTCGGAGTTTAGGTAATTTTTTTTAATTAATTAGGTATTAGGTAAATCCGTTTTGTTTCCGTATATTTAATATTTTTTTGTTTCGTAAATTAGTACGTTTTTTATAGTTTCTTTTTTCGTTTTGTGTTAATTTTGATTATATTTGTTATTAATTCGAATAAAGAAATATAAAAGATTAAATAAAGTTTAATCTTTTGTAATGATTTTAATTCCTAATAACTTTTTAAAATTTTTTTAATAAGTTTATATAGATTAATATATTTAAAGTTAAGTTTTTTATGAAGTTTTTTAGTTTGGATATTTTTGGTAGTTAAGTAATTTCTTTTTCCGAAAAGGTTAATTTTTTTAATTTTTTTTGGTTATAATATTTATTTATTTGGTTACGTACGAATTTAAGTTTTGTTTTTATTTCGCTATGTAATTGCTTTAATTATTTGATGTTAAAATTGTTTTAATATTAGTTAATTTTTTGTATAAAGTTTTGTAAATTTTTGGTATAATATTTAAATTAATAATTAATAACGTCGTTTTAATGTTTTTGTAATAGTTGGTATTATAGGTTAGTTATGTAATTAATAATTTTTCAATTTAATTATTTTGTTGATAATTAACGAAATATTATAAGTACGTTTTTAACATTTAGTTAAATTTTTCCGTTTATTTATTTATTTACGGTTTAAATAGGTTAAATGATTTGTAATTTAATTTAAGTTAAATTATTAACTTTTATTCAAATTTTAAAATAAAAATTATATTTTTATTTAATATAATTTTTGTTAAAAATTCGTAAATGTTTAGAATATATTAAAGAAAAATATATATAAATTATTTTATATTAATATTTTCGTTATAAGGTAAAAAATGTGAAAATTCTATAAATTGATTAATAATTACGAAGATGTTATTATAATATATTTTTATAACTGGATTTTTTAATATAAGAAATTTAATAATAAAATTAAATATAATAAAAAATTATAATTATTTTATAATTAATAATAGTTATAATTTTCCGTAAGGTTTATATTATTATCTTTTTGTTTTGGCGGAAATATCGTATTGTCGTATTATTTTTTATACGGTTAATTTTATTTTAAAAAAGTAATATATTTATTATAAACGTTTTAAAGTTTTATAAATTTTTGGGTATTTATATAGTTAATTTTTATGTATATTTTATATTAGGTTTTTTTAAAGGTCTTTTAATATTTAAATTTTATTTATTCGTTGTTTTTCGGATAGGTTATTATTATATTGTTATATATGTTAATATATATTAACTAAAAAAACTTTTTCGTATTAATTTATAGTTATTTTAAATGTTTTTCGGATATTATGTCGAAAATTATTTATTATACTTTAACTTTAAGTTTTTTTAAGTTAGGTTGTTTATTAAATACGTTTATTTTGCCATTTTTCAATTTTTTGCGATAAATAATAACGTAATCGAATCTAAAGAGATATTTTGCGTATTGTAATTATTTTCCGATTAATTTTCGAATCGTAAAGAAGTATATAATGTTTTTATAATCCGTATATATTTTGATTTAATATATATTTCATTTGAAATAATATTTAAATTTTATTAAAGGCGTTAACGATAATTAAAAATGTTTTGTTATATATAAGGTAATTTAATTGTATTTTATATAATTTATAAAAATACAAGGTAATAAGATAAAGGTTTTTTAATCGTTTTGATATCCGATTATTGTTTTTAAAGCGTAATCCGAAATATCGGTTTTTAACTTAACTGGTTGCTTTAGGTCGTATATAACTAGTATTAATTTACTAAAAGGTTTTTTATTTTTTTGGTATTTATTTGATTTATTTGTTTTTAATAAATTTTATCAATAATATAATTATTTTGTTAAAGTTAGATATAAATCTTTCATAATAATTAATAAATTCAAAAAATGTTTGTATTTTTTTAACATTAATAAGTTATATTTATTTTTTAATTGTTATAAACTTTTTGAAATTTATTTTAATATATTTAAAAGTAATAATATATTTTATGTATTTTACTTTTTATATATAAAAAAGGTTTCTTTTGGCGTTAATTAAAAAATTAACGTTTTGTAGTATTTATAAAACTTTATGGATATATTTTGTCTATTTTTTTTCGAATAAATTAGGATGTTGTCGAGGTAATATTTAACGAAAATGTTTAAATATTTTCGTAATACGTAGTTAATTATTCGTTAAAAAGTTGCCGGTATGTTTGTAAGTTTAAAAGGTATAATAAAATATTCGAAAAGTCCGTATTTAATTTTGAAAGTTATTTTTTATTCGTTACTTAACTTAATTTATATTTAGTTATGTTGTTTCTTTAAATTTAAAAATATAAATTATTAAATTTTGTATAAGTAATTTTTTATTTCGGTAATTAATAATATACGGTTTTATTCTTAACGGTAATATCGTTAACTTATTTATAATCGATAACAAATCGTATTTTCTTATTTTTTTTAATACAAAAAATATTAAGTATTTTGTTAATAATTTGGAACGTTATATATAATTTCTTTTTAATTTATTTTCGAAATAATTGCGTAATATCTTTGATTCTATTTGGTTTAGGTTATACATAGGGTAAAAACCTATCGTTTCGTTATTTTTAAAAATTATTTTTTAATTCTATTTATTATATGGTAATAATTTTTTTTAAGTTTTTTTTAAAATAATGATTTATATTTATAATATTTTGATAATATTTTAATTATTTATTTTAATAGCTTTTTAAGCTTTAATAATAAGTCGTTATTTATTTCTCGAAATTGTACTTTAAAGTTTATAATAATATACCGTATTTTTTGATATACCTTTTATTTATTATATATTTAATTTTTTCAAGTAATAAAAGTTTTATCGTATTTTTATATTTATATTTATTAACCTTATTAATCGAATATTAAGATTTTTTATCCTTTACATTTTACGTATTGGTAAAAAGTAAAACGAAATTTACCTAGTTAATTTTTTAATCGATAGCTAAACTATATTACTTTAATTATAATAATCCGAAAATTATGTTATAGTTTTTTATTAACATAATATCGCAATTAATAACTGTTTTTAACGAAAGTTTTAAAATAATTAATTTTATATTTAACTTAGTCGTTATCGAAATTAAATATTTAATATTCGGTATTCTCGATTTTTTAAAAACATTCTTTATTTTATTATAATAATTATAATTTATTTATTATTTCCGGAACGATATAATTTCCCTATATAGCTTCGTAATCTACTATTATAGTATACCATTTTTATTAATTCGTATTTGGATTATAATTAATTCTTTTTTTACCGTTTTTATTTTATATAAAGCCCTTTTAAAATATTATTATTTACCTTTATTTTTTTTACCAGCTTAAGGTTTTTTTATGAATGCCGTTAATATTTTAAGTTATTTTTGAATTTTATAATTTATTTTACAAGATATTTGTTGAGCTTTTATAACTGTTATAAATATTTATTTTATTGCCGTAATATAACTTATAAATACGTAATTTGTTTTTAAAGAATTTTCTTAATATATATTCTGGTTTTAAAATTTCGTTTCCGTAAAAAGAAAATAATTAAATCTTTTCTTAAAAAAGGTATCGTTTTATGAAATTTTCGGTAAACGTTAACTAGAATTATAAATCTATAATTATCTTTTAATAATATTTTTCTATTATTTTTTGAATTAACTGTGTCGACGTTTAATAATTATATTAATTATGGTAATAAAAAGAATTTTTTATAAAATAATATTTTCCTTTTAGCCAACTTTTAAACGTTGTTAATTAATTAATTTCGTTTTAAGTTGTTATTTTGTATAAGTACCGGTATTATTTTTGGTTTTTTGGATTATTATTTATTTAATTATTAAAATTAAAATCTTATTATTATATTTGCATAATCCGTTATATAATATATTCGTTATAATTTTCGTATATTCCGTATTGGTATCGTTTATAATTAACGGCGTAAAACTTTCCGTACCGATCGGGCTCTTTTAAACATAGGTTTTCGTCCTACTTTCGGTATTCCTTAATTTAAACGTTAAATATTATTTAATCGTTTCTTTTTTGTCATCATTATAACTAAAAAGGTAAACTATATTCTTTAAATTCCTTTTATTTTTTATACTTTTAAAACTATTTTATAAAAATAAATTTAATAAAAATAATCTTTTTAATTATTACTTAAAATAACTTTTTAGCTTTTTTTTAATTCTTATCGTATTTTTAATAAAAGGTTATAATTATTTCGGATCCGAATTATATTAATTATTTTTTTATTGTTAATTTTTTTCCTGTACAAACTTTCGGAAATTAAAATCTATTATCGTAATTATTTTTAGCTTTTATATTATTATATAATATATTCTTATTTTCCGTGATTATAATAAGTAATTAAATCTTTTTTTAAATAAATGGTTCTTAATTTCATAAATTTTAGATATATTTCGTAAAAAGTTAAAAATAAATTACGTTTCCTTTTTTAATTAGCTTTAAAATAACTTAAATTCGGAATAAAATATTTTTTTTACCTTTTTTTAAATTGTTAGTTATCGATTTTTACGGCTTTGACGATATATTTATTAAAATTTATAATCCGGTATTTTTTAATTAATTCGTTTTTAACGTTTTTTTTTAATTTTATATAAAATATATCGATTATAATATTATTTTTATTATTTTCCGTATCCGGCTTTAACGGTTAAGCCTTTAAACGTTACGGTATATTTAAACGTTAATTCTTTTTATCGTAATTAAAAAAAACTTTAAATTACAATTGGTTTTTCGTCCGGATTAGTAGAATTATTTTGGAATTAATTTTTGGAAATTCATATAATATTCGAAAACTTTTTTAATAATCTTTTTTATCGGATTTTTTAATCTGTAAATAATTTTGTATAATAAGTTCGATTTAATTTACGGTATTTTTAATAAAGTAAGTTATTTTAACGAAAATATAATCCGGTAAATTTTTTAATTTTAAAAATTGGTGGTACGTTTTGGCCTAAATAAGGAATATTTAAAATTTTTTTTATTATACAATTCGGACATTTAATTTTAATTTTAATAATCGTTATAATTAATATTTCGTCCTTAAGTTAATTTTTAAGTTTGTTAATTTTATTTTTATATTAAATAATTTTTATTTAAAATTATTAAATAATATTATTTAAAGTATTAATTAATATAATAATAATATTAAATATTATTTAAAATTTAACGATATTATAAAATAAGAATTTATAACGTATAACGATTATAAATTTAATTAATTATTAAATTTAATTATATAACTTATATTAATAATTATATTATAAAAATTTAAATAATAAAATAATAATTATGTTAAATAATAATAAATAATCGTAAATAATTAAATTATATTATAAATTAATATTATTTAAGATATAAAAATAATAAATATATATATATTTATTTTAATTCGATATATTTGAATTAATTTAATTTATTTATAATAATTAAGTTTCGTTAAGCCCGTCGAGCCCGTTAAGTTACTTCTCCAGCTCGACTGGCTCGAAGCGCCAAGCCCCATTTTCTCCATTAAACCCATCGAGCCGGTCACGTAAGCCAAAACCCTCCATCGGAGATGTCCACACATTCTCCGACCGCCTGGCAATGGGCTAAGTTTTTAGGTCATAACACAAATATACAAAAAATCAGTATCCGTTATAATTTGCAGGATAGATACTCTATCCAGTATCTTTGAATAAAATCATTGGTTAATGGTTTTTACTGTTAATTACGTTATAGTTTAGAAATATTTTATAAAATATTTATTATATAAATAAGATCTTATACCAATTATATATATATATTAAACTTGCTTTAAAAATTAAAATATATATTTATTAATTTTATATCGACATTTTTAACTTCTTTATAACGTATAAAAATATAACGTTAGATTAATTTTATATATCTTATAATACTATACATCATAGAAAAAAGTGTTAGAACTTTAATATATTAAAAACAACTTGAATTTAGTATAAAAACCTTTTTCAATTGGAAATATTTTTAATAAATTCGGAATAATATTGGTTTAAAAAGCTCTATTATAACTTCAACTCTCTGTTTTAAATAAATAGATACTATATATAGAATTATTTTATTTAAAATCAAACTTTCTTTTTAATTATAATAGTTAAATATGTGTTACTTTTCTTTATAAAACGTTTTTATATTATTTTTAAAAAGTAGAAAATTAATAATAATTAATTAAATATTTAAAGGTAATAGTTAATACATTTAAAAATCTTACGAGCTTGTAGAGTATGTTATTTGATACTAGTAATATTTTTCCGCATTAAAGATTTCTTTAATTATATTTATATATATATTTAGCGGCGTCTATTTCGTTTATTATTAATAAAGTAAAGATATAAAAACGTTAGGTAAAAAAATAAAATTAAAAATTATAAAGGTAACTTCTTAATATAACACTTAAATCGGTTAATTTTCGTTAAAAAAGTTACTTAATACGTTATTATATATTTATTCTTTTTAAATAAAAATACGCTTGATTACGCGAAATTTCTTACCTTTTTAATAGACGTTATAAATTCAAATATAAACCTTTTTTTTAAGAAGAAACTTAATTAACGTATTACATAAGCTTACCGAATGTATAAGCACGCCGAATCTTTATTGGCATTTTCAAATAGCAAATATAAAAGAATTAACTATAATACGTTAAATTAATTTAAATTAATTAGAATTCTTTTTTGCTAAACGTATATTATGTCCGGTTTTGGTATAAACGTTATATTTCCATTTTTCAATTTTAACCTTTTTATGACAATTAGTTTAATTCGTTATTAGCTGAATTTCCTCATTACCCCTTTCTTTTTCGGCTACAAAGGCCTGTTTCTTTTATATAGTAAATGTTCTTTTTTCTTTTAATAAAAGGACCTTTGTTTTTAAATTTGCGAAGTTTGTTTAAAATATGGTTCGATTCGCGAAATTCGATAATTTCTTTTAAACGAAAACTTAATTTCGAGCAAAAGTAATAAGTTACTGTTTTTTTTAAAAAAATCACTGATTTAATTATTTTTATAGGGGAGCCTTTTCAATATTTTCTGATTTTCCTTATAAATAACATTCTTATTCTATTATTTTACGGATAAATTTAAAGGTTTTTGCGAATAAAGAAATAAAGCCGAGAAATACAAGCGAAATAACGGCCGCTATAGAGATAATTAAGACAATTTTTAATTCGAAAAAAGGTATTCGAATCGAACAAAATAAGGCCAGTTTGCTCGAATTCAGATGTAATATTACTAGCGTTATAATAACTTTAAATATACTATAAAAGCCGTATAGAAATATCCTTTTAGTAATATATATACAATGATATTATATTACATATCGATATATAACGATTAAGCGTGTTTAAAAAAGAAATATAACTTAAAGGTTAAACCGATACGAAAAATACGCTGGTATGTAAAGCGGCATATTATAATTTACGTAATAATTCTCGTAGGTGTTAAGGATAAAAAAACGTTTCCAAATTTGGTATACTTTTTAATTTATTTGTTAAAATATTAAATTTATTTTAAATTTAATTCGTTTATTATCCAGTTATTATTATTTAAACAGGGTTTTTAATCGTCTAGTAATAAGCTATTACGATATCGGATTTTAAAATAATTCTTTCTCGTCATAATGATAAATAATAATAAAGCCCAACTCCAAAAATTAATAATTTAAATAATTATAGCTTATTTTCTATTCTTTTACCCTATTTATTTAACTTTTTTACGTTTTTTAATATTATTATTTATTATTCCAGTTATTTTAAAAAGCTTTATTTAAAAACTAGTTTCATTACAGCTATAAATATATATTTTTATAATACAGTAATTTTCAGTAATAATGAAAATAAGCTTGAATTATTTGAAATATATTTTTATATTTTCGCGTAAAACGTATTGATAACTAACTTCTTAATTTAAAGAAGTTTAAAGTCCTCTTTACCGTTAAAGAAAGGTTACCGCTTTGTTTATTTGGTACGTTTTATAATACGTTAAATAAATAATATATTAGCTATATTTTAAATATATTACGCAGGATAAGAAACTTTCGTATTTTCAAGTTAAAAATTTATTTAATAACCGAATTTGTTTCGAGGAACATTAATTTTCACGAATCAAAGATAATATCGCCTTAAAAAGAACTATCGTAATATCGTTTATATAAAGTAAACTAACTTCTTTTATATATAGAATTAAATATTGTATAATTAAATTCTAAGTTTCGTTTTCTTAGCTTGAATTGCTAGGTTTAATTTATCTTCTTTTATAAACGGTCCTATATTATTCTTTTTTAAAAAGAGTAATTAAAGTTTTAAAATTAAAATGTGCTAGAAATCATTCGATAAGCTTGTACATCCGTTGAGTTTATATGGTACGTTATATAAAAAGTGTAATAAATTTCTTTAAGCGAAAAGAAAATTACTTATAAAGACCTATAATCTATAACCATTGAAAATAATTATTATAAAAAAATTAAAACGAAAAAGCGAAAACATAGTCTTTATAGTAGCTTTAAGTAAAAAATATATATATTTATATAAAAGCTATAAATATATTTAATATAAAAATTACATTATTTTGGATTATTTTATAACGTCATAATTATTTAATTTAAATTTTATATCACTGCATAGAGTTCCTAGCTACTTTCTAGCTGACATCTAACACTTTTAGCTATAATACTGGCGAGGCCTGAGAAAGATGCCAGGCCTCCATACGTAGTTAAGCTTTGCCTTTAAGATTTGCCTTTAACTTTTATCTTTTAAGTTTACCGCGTAAAGATTAATATCTTTTAAGTTATTTTACTTAACCCTGCCGAATTAGCCAGCGAGTATAATGTTTATTAAGGTTAAAGCTTATCGACGACCAGATATATAAGCCTTTCAAAGCGATATTAATCGAGCAGTTACGGACTTATAAAGGCCCAATAATCGATTTTAAAATAACGTTTTATAGATTTTAAATATTACCTTATTTTGAGAGCAAAAAGGTTAATTTATAATCGTATTCGAAAATATTAAATAAAATATTTATTGTATAAATTATATCGTTTTATAAATTTTTATATATTTAGCTTTCTTAAAGACAAGCTTTAAACTTATTTTATCTTACTTTAAAAAGGACTATTAACTAGTATACGCCTTGCTTATATATATCGTTTACCTATATGATACATCATTATATTTAACCGAAGTTAAAGTATTAACGTTATAATTCGATAATAGAATTTTATAAAGTACTTAGATTCTCGCTTTTGTTTTATAAATAATACGATTTATTAAAAACATATTTAAACCTATATTATATAATTATTTAAAGAGAAAATAAAATATGAAATAAAAGAATTATATATAATAGTTACTTAATAATTAAAATAACACTCTTATTTTTTATACATTATTAAGTTTAATATCTTCATGGTTGTAAACCTGGGTGTTGCTTTTTTAATGGTCGTTAGCCTGAGCAACTTGTACTGTATAAAACATAGCTGGTTCGAATTCGGCTTGGAATAACGTGTTCTGAGCCGCTAAACCAGTGCACGGACCTTTTAAAGCTTCGGCTTCTGCCATGTTGGCACCAATTAGAATAGATGCAGACGATTCAACCAATAAGATATATCGTGTACGTAATTAGCTTGTTTGTTACCGTATTTCGACTTTCCCAACAGGATTTTCTATGCGGCCCGCTTTATATAGATACGGTTTTTCGGGGTGCTCCCGGTCGCGTTGTTTTACTAGACGTATATATATATAGTCGACCAGGCGGTAATATATATAGCTTAATATCTTATTAATAGTATTTAATGTTGTAAATGAAATTAATAAAAAATGCTCGTTTAACTTTCGAGTAACCGGTAAATTAAATATTAGTATTCAGCACGATTTATTTATAATATATAACGTGCCATTTAAGCAAGCGAACTATATCAGCGAACAAACCGGATTTTAGCACCTTATAATAGAAAACTTAAATAAATTAATAATAATATACTATATTAATTAAAATTAAACGAATATTTTTTTTCGCTCAACGTATCTCTAACATTCTGTTAAATACGCATATTATATTCGAGTTTACCGTAACCGTTATATTTTCGTTTTTCAATTTTAACCGTTACTAATATTAAAGCTTTTTTACTCTTCTTTTTTTAGCTTAAAACAGTATATGTCTTTTATATAATAAATATTTTTCCTTAAAAAAATACGCTTAATTTTAATTTTTCGACCGCTTATTTAGTAGATAAATTGTTGCGTATAATTAAATTCTTTTTCTTTTTTAGGAGAAAACTGATAATTTCGTATAAAAATAAAAAGATTGATTATTAAAAAATTAACAGATTTAATGATGATTATGAACAAACTGCTTCTATAACTTTTTTAAATTTCTTTTCTAAATTCGGTTTCTATTTTTTTATTTTATAAAAATTTTAAAAGGTTTTCATAAATAAGGGACGAATAAAACCAGAAGAAGTTAATAAGCAACTAATTAGCGTAAATATAATTAAAAAATTTGGAATCCGGAAAAAAAGTTATTAAATTCGAATAAAATAAAGTCAATTTTTACAAATTCAGATATAATATTATCGGACGTTATAATAGCATTAAATACGTTATAAAACCGGAAAAAAAAATCCGTTTTCGTAATATAAGTATAATACCGTTATATTAAGTTTTCGATATGTAACGAACAAACGTATTTTAAAATAAAAGGAAATAAAATACGTTGAAAAATTAAAACCGATACGAAAAATATGCCGCTATATAAAGTTTAATAATATTATAATAAACATATTATTTTTCGAATTTTATCGAATAATATTGTTCCGAATCGTGAAAGTAAAAAAAAGGTTTATGTTTTTTATACGTGTTCGACTATATTTATTAAGATATTAATATTATTTTAAATCTACTGTATTTATCATTTAAACTTTTAATTTTATATATTTTTTTAATTACTTAATAATAATTTATTAAGCTTTTAAAATGTAAAGAAAACCTTTCTCATTTAATAATAATAACGGTAAACTTTGATTTTAAAAATTAATAATTTAAATAATTATTATTTAGTTTTTTATTTTTTATTACGCTTTTCAAATCCTCTATTTTTTAATGAATAATAATTAAGGTCTTATACCACCTTAGCGGATGCACCACGTTACCGAATAACTTTTAATATATTTTAAATACTTAATTTTAAATATCTATTTTTTAATATTAATAATATAAAACGGGTTATAAAGAATTCTCGATTAAATTTAACCATTTAAGCTCAAAAGCGAAACCCATAACTTAATTACGTAATATTTAACTTTATATATAAAATATCTTAATTTACTTGAAATAAATATTATCGATTTCCGAAACGATATTATCTTAAATTCGCGAAAATTAAAGCCGACCGAAAAAAAATCGATTATTAACCGAATCATTAACTTAAATATATAAACACTTTTTGTCCGGTTTTAACATATTAAAAATATGGCTAATATATTGCTAATTTAACGCGTTACAGATTACGTCGGAATTGATGAAGTATCGAAATTTATTAAACTGCAAAAAAAACTTTAAACGCGTTTAAATAGGAAAGTTAATGATTGATAAATTTTATCCGAAATTTAAAGGTATTTTGTAGATAGTTCGAACTTATTCGGGTTATAATTATAAAATATAATATCGAAAAAAAAGATATTTATAATTTTAACAAAATTAAATTTTTAATAATTTTTTTTAATAACGGGCATAATAATTATTACTACCGAAAAACGTAAAAGATTTGAATAAACGTAATAAAGGAATAAAAAATAAATTAAAATTATTTAAGCTGTTCATTTCCAAAATTAAATTATACCGTTATTTATTATTATAATAAAAAAAATTTTATATTATGATATCGTATTAATCCATTACTAACAGCCGATTAAAGATTATATTAAATAATAATAATTAAATAATAAATAAATTAAATTTGAAATAAATTTAATATTTTAATAAATATATTTGAACGCCCACAAAAAGTTCGAAACGTTTTTTTATCCTCGACGGTTCCGAAAATTATTATCCGATGAAATTCGACATATATTACGTTAATAATCTTATTATTACGCTTTATATAGCCGCGTCTTTTTCATATCGGTTTTAATCTTTTAATATATTTTATTTTTTTATTTTAAAACGCGTTTATTTACGATATATCGAAAACTTAATATAACATAATTATATCTATATTATTAGAAAAGATTTCTAGCCGGTTTTTATAATACGTTTTAAGTTACTATAACGTCCGATAATATTAAATTTAAATTTTCGAAAATTAATTTTATTTTATTCGATTTTAATATCGTTTTTTCGTAGCGAAAATTTCTTTAGTTATACTTATGTCGATTAGTTTCCCGTTAACTTCCGCCTGTTTTAATTTACTTTTAGCAAAAACTTTTAAGAATATTTATAAAGTAATAAAATAAGAATAATATTATAAAGGAAATTAAAAATTATTAAGTTAATTCGTTACCAAAAATATTGGATTCGGTTAATTTTATAATAAAAAGTTATATATTATTATTATATAAAGTTATGTTTTTCCGGAAAAAAGATGTCCAATTACGTAAAATGAACGATATTTCAACTAAACGTTACATAATTAAAAATAAACGTTTTTAAGAAAAAAAATTATTATATAAAAAGGATAAAGTTTTTTGGCCCCCCCCCCAAAAAAAGGAAAAAAATATCATTAATAATAAATAAAAGGGGTCGTCGTAAACGGATTAAAAGTGAGGAATAGAAATATAACGTTTATAATAAACTCGGACATAATACGCGTACTTGTTAAAAAGTTGCAAATAGATTTAACAAAAAGCAATCCGATTAATTTAAATTAATACGATATGTTATTATTAAGTTATTTAAATTTGTTATTACGGATTGCTAAAAACCGCCCGGTAAGGTGATATGGGATGTTATGCTTATTATTATAAAAAAGTTCTAAAAATTTAATTTTATCGAAATTATAAAATAAACTTTTTTAAAATAACGTACCACATAAGTGAACCGAATATATAAGTAAAGCGATTGGTTTTTCGTACCTCGTAATAACAAATTCAAATTAGTTAGCTATATCGCAATTAATCAATTTAAACTAGTTAAATTCTTTATTGCTAGACATTTTTATAACTTCCTTATAAATGCGGGCATTATGTCCGAGCTTGCCGTAGATGCTATATTTTCTTTTTTTTCTTTTGAACTATTTTATACCGTTTGTTTTTAGCATTTTTCAATTACTATTATTTATTATAAATCTTTTTTTAGTTAAAAAAAGCTTTATCTTCCTTATAATAAATATTTCTTTTTTTTAAAAAGATATATTTTTAATATTTCAACATTTACTTAAAATATGATTCGTTTTACGAAGGTAATTGATATCTTTTTTTTTTAAAAAAAACCCCGTTTTCGTATAAAAATATTAAATTATTTTTATTAAAAAATTAATCGATTTAATTATGTTTGTCGGCGAACTACCATTGGAATTTCCGCTTTTTCTTAATAAATAATATTTCCGTTAAGTTGCTTTGATGATATTTTTAACAGTTCTTCTAAGAAAATAACGGAATTAATAAAAATAAATAATAAAACGGTTGGTATATATATAACTGAAACTTTAAATTTGGAAAGAATATAATTAAAATTAAACAAAACAAATTCTATTTTTACGAATCAGGATTTAATATTATCGGTTATTATAATAACTTTAAACACGTTATAAAAACCGGCGATAAAATCTTCCTTAATGATATGTGTAACGTAACGTCTTATAAAACTTTCGATATATAATAAATAAACGTGTTTTAATATAGAAAAATAAGATACGGGTAAATGTTAAACCGGATAAAAAAAGCAAGCAGGTATATAAAATATAATAGTATCGTAAATTGTAAAATAATTTTTAAATTCGATTAAATAATCATGATTTGAGTAATCGTAAAACATGAAAAAAACGTTTCACACCTTTTATACGTATTTTATTCTGTTTATCCTAATTTTCTTTTTTAATTTTTTTATTTACCATTTAACCGTTTTTGGTTATAATAATTGTTTAATCGGATAAAAGTAAGTTATTAACAACCTAGTAAAAAGAAAGTAATATTTTTTAAAGAAATCGATAAATTAAAATGAGGCCCAGTTTTAAAAATTAATACTTTATATTATTATAGATTTCTCTTGTTTTTCTTAATAAATTTATTTAAATTCTTTACATTTTTAACATTATAATAATTATATCGGTTATTTTAAAAACCTTTATTAAACGTTCATTTTCGTTAAAATTATAATTCTTTTTTTGATATTATATTATGTGCTTATAATTCGAATAAGTTCAAATTATATTCGAAATACTTTTATACTTTCGTATAAAACCTTTAAATAATTTATTTTTCGATTTTAACGCTTTTTACACTTTTTTCTTTTTTTTACAATTTAGTAAAGTTAATTATTTAATTATTTCCGATATATATTACGATACGTTAAATAAAAAACAAATTTGTAATATTTTTAATCTGTTAAAACCGGATAAAAAAACGTTCGTATATTTAAAGTTAAGAATTCGTTCAATAATTGCTTTTTTCTCGGTCGGCGTTAATTTCCGTAAATTAATAATAATATCGGTTCGGCCACGTTTATCGTTATATCGTTTATATTACGTAATTTAAACGATTTACCATGTAAAATTAAATATTATATAATTAAGCTTTAACGTTCGTTTTTTTATTAAGCGGTTAAGTTTATTTTTGCTTTTCTTATAAGCCGTTATATATTGTTGGTATTAAGTGTTGCGGCCAGCGAGATATAGCATGGTAGCTAGTTTATTGGCGCTATGAACGAAGATTTTAAGCTGAAGAAATGAAGAAAAGAAAGGCAGAGTCGTAGAATGCGTAAAGATTTACAAATATCCTTACTTTTTATGTGGCAGGTGGCTAGTTTAGGTGGCAGCTATTAGCCTTATATAACGGTTGCCAGCTTTACGGTTTTGTTTTCGTGGCTGCCGTTATATTACCTCCTTTTAAAAACTTGTATACGATTAAAAAAAGTATGCAAGTTTCTATTAGTTATAGGTACCGTTTTTTCCTTATTGGTCCGGTTTTTACCTTCGCGGTTTTATTGTTATCGGGATGGTTTTTATTAATTTCGTTAGCAGCTGTTACGTATATTTATTTTTATAAGCGGATCGATAGTTTAGGTACTTTAAGGTGTTTTGTATGAAACCGTTTTATTACGATTAGGACGTTTTTAAAGTTAATTACGGAATATTATATTTCGTTAAAATTATAATTTTTTTATTTGGCTTAATATTATAATTTTTTATGGCGCCCGTTAAATTTTAATTATTTAATTTATTTTATATCGAACTTTGGTTTATTATTAATTTTTTTTTAAATAACGGTAATATTTAAATTTATTAAAATAATAAATTATTATCGATTTTACCTTCATCGATTAACGTAAAATAAGTCAATTATTTTATAATTTAATAACAAATTAAAAACGAAATTATATTTAAATTTTTTTAAAACTTTAAAAAAATTTATTTATTATAAGTTTAAATAAATAATCGGTATTTATGTTACGAAACTTTTTTTACGGAAAAAAACTTTGTCGCCGATTTTAAAATTAATTAAGCGATATTTTTTTTTTAATTTATATTTTTTAACGTTTTTGCGTTTTTAATACGGTTTCTTTTATAAATGTTTAAACGTTTTTAATTTACTTAACGATTATTAATACCCGTTAAGTTAATTCAATTTTTACTTTTATTATATTTAAATTTAACGAAAATAAATTTCGGATATTTTTATTTAATATAATTTTTAACGGCATTATATTAATCGATAAATGTTATAATAAATTATGCGCGAAGTTTATTGGCGGTAAATATACGTTTTAATTATTTTAATATTTATTAATATAAAAACGTAAACGTTAATTTAGTTTTTAATGCGTAAATTTAATAACTTTTTAAGTTTACGAATATAAAACGTTTTCGTAACGATATTTTATATTAATAAGTTCGTTTAATTTAATTAAAAATTAAAAAATAAAATATTTTATATTATTATTAATTTAAATAGCAAATATCTTTAAAAAAAGATATAAATATTAATAATATTAATTAATTAAAATTTTAATAATATTAATTTTTTTATTTAATAAAGTTATTATAATTTTATTAAATTTATCGATAAACGTTTATTTATAATTATAACCGTAATAGTTTTTTGGCATATCTTTTCCGTCGACGATAACGTAATTTTAAATATTATTCGGAATAAGAAAAAAGTAAAGGAATTCTGGGGTTTTATTTCGAAACGTTTTGTTCCGATAGTAATCGTAATAGTTCCGAATATATTATCGGATATTTTGTTTAAACCGGGGCCAGGTATATTTCCGTATTAATATTTTAATTATTTTATCATGGTTAAAATATATAAATATTTTAAATATATAAATTTTACGAATAAATACGGTACGGAAAAAGATACAACCGTTAATTATTTTTTCGGATATTATTAATTTATTATTTTCTTTATTCAGATTTTATATTTCGTTTTTATTACGGATAAGGTCGATTAAGTTAATAATTTGCGGGATATTTTTGATTCGTATCTTAATCGGCATTTCGTTAATGGTAACGATAGGAAAATTTAATCGTTTTAACGAAATTAAGGTTTATTTTTTTTATTTCTTTATTTTTTTATAGGTTTTGATTATAAGTAAATTTATCGTTTTTCGTAATAAAGTATTTACGGCGACATTTCTTTTACCGGGTTAATATTAAAAGGTAATATTAAAGTTAGAAAGGAAATTAATTTACCAGATTTAACGCGTAAAAAAAATACGTTTATTTATAAAGTATAATAAGGTTTAATAATTAATAATAATAAAAAAAATTTATTTTTAAAGTTTAAAATAATAATATTTAAAAGTTTGGACCATAATAAATAATTTTCGGTTTTAAATAGGATATATTTTTCATATTAAGGTTATAATTTTCGAAAAATATTTTACAGACTTTTATTAGTTATTTTTTTATTCTTATTAAAATAATACTTTTAATTACGTTACGGAATGCGTTCGTTTTTACTTTAATTAATCGGTTAAGTTAAACAAAAATCAAAATTAAAGTTTTATAAATAAATTATTTTATTTTTCGAAAAAAAAATTTTATTCGGGTTTTATTATGAAAGGGAAATTTTTTTTTAATAAACGATTTAATAATTTAATTATACCGTTTTTATAATAATAAAATATTTATACGTAATTATAAAATTTTATAAATAAATGGATTACGGTACGGTTATTAAAATTTTTAAATTTTTATTTTTAAATTATTTTAATTTTGGTTAAATTAATAAAAATATTTACGTTTATTTTTATAACAATACCGAAATAATCTATTTTTTTAACGCTAAACCGGAATTTCTTAATATTTTTTTAAAGGTTAATTTTATATAACCGGTAAATAACTTTTTCATAATATTTTTAATATTTTTTTTAAGGCCGGAATAAATTAATACGTTATCGGTATAAACGTTTACGTAATAATCGAAAAATCTATATAATTAAATATTAATAAATAATTACTATTAAATAAGGTTTATTTTAAATTTAAATAAAATATTTTTTATTAAAACGTTTTTTAACGGATTTTAAATATTATTAAATATTTCGATTTAATAACGATACAAAATTTATAAAACGTTTAAATAATATTAATTTTGGCAAAACGTTTAACGTTTCGACAGTTAAAAATAATACTATTTAATAAAAGTGTTAAAATAAGGCGATTTTTTAAATATTAATTTTTTTAACGGTAATCGATATAAAACCGGCGTTCCAACGAATAAGGTTTTGGGGTAAATAAAATTAAAGCGACGTTTTTTTATATATATAATTCGATAAAGTTTATTTTTAATAATTTATTTATTATTTTTTTCTTTAGCGAAAGGTATTGGATAGGCGTCCGGTAAATAAGCGGTCCAGAGGCGGGTATCGGCCGGTCGGATTTCAGAATTACGTTATGGCTAGGTTGGAAATTTAAAAAGGTATTAGCTTTTTTTTTCGAAAAGAATTTTTTCAGATAGGTAAAGGGTTTTGGTAAAAGCTTTCGAACTCGTTTTACGTATTCCGGATCCTTATTTTCGGGGAAAGGAATTTCTTAGCCGTTATATATCTTTTATTTTTGCAAAACGATTAACGTTACAACGTTCAACTTTTTATTTTTAAAAAAAATAGTTTTTTAAAGTAACAAAAATTTGTTTTATTATTTTATACGGGAATCGATTTTTAATTTGTTCCTTAGCAAGGCGATAATTGCATTATCTTTAATAACTTCCATCGCGAAAATGGTCGGCTTGGTGTCGTATATATCCGGTATATCTTTTTTATCTAATATATTTAACGAAATAATTAATACGGGTATTAATATAAAATTATTTTCGGATTTTCTTTATAAACGTCGGAAAATTTAATATTATTTATCGGGTTTTTTTATAACGCGGTTACGGCGATAAACATTTTTTAAACCTTAAAGTCGATATGCTCATCCAGTAGGTATCGGGTTAAAAGTTCAATCGCCGGTAAGAACTTGGCCAAAGTTGGAAAGTCGTCGGATTAAATAATACTTTTATTTTTATAATTTAGTAATAAATTATATTTTTTATTTAATTAAAACCGATAAAAATGACGTATCCGGTATTTATAATTTAAAAAACTTAATCGGGAAAACGTTATTCGTTAATTTCGAATTTTGTAATTATTTAGGCTTTTATTTAACCGGCAAATTTTTTTCGATAATTTTATAATTAAATTAATTCTTTTAGCCGGATAATATAAACTTATAATTACTTTTTTACTTATTTAATAAAAAAAAGGTTAACGAAAAGTCGGGTTTATGTTCCGGTATTATAAAAAACGGTAATACGTAAATCAATTTTATTTATTTAAATTCGCGTAATTTTGATAAAAGTTTTATATTTTTTAAAGTTATTTATTTCCGTTATTATTAACATAAAAAAATTATCGAAAAGTTTTCCAACGTTCTTAATTTTTTTTCCGATTTGTCAAAATTAAATAAATCTTTTATTATTTTTACCGTAATAACCTTTTTTTTATTAAAGTAATCGTTAACCTTATATCTTATTTTAATACAATTAAAATACGTACTAACCTTTTAATAAATTTTCTTTTCGGCTTTTAATAAAAACTTGCTAATATTACCCGAAATTTTCGATTTGCCGGGATTATTATCTAAACAGGGTTTTTTATTTTAATTTTTCGATTTATTATTATTTAAATTATATAATTAGGGTTTATGTTTTTGTTAACGTTTTTTATAAACGAACTGGTTGTTATAAACGGTTATAAAAACGCAGTTATAAAACTTTTTATAAATAACGTTAAAATTGCGGTTATTTTTAAAAAAGTATAAGTTTAAATTTAAGGGAATATATTTTTATAAAACTTGCTTTTATTCGTCCTCGGCAATTTTGGCCTTTTAAACGAAAACGTTAAATTTAAAAATAAAATCGTAAATATTTTAATTTTTATTAGGTTTAAAGGCGAAAGTCCGGAAGGTTTTTTTAATAACGAAAGTTTAATTTGGGTTATAATACAATAATTTTAATACCTAAATTATTTCGGTTACGTAAAAAAAAAGTTACGTAATTAATCGGTAACGAATTTTAATTATTTATTCGGCCTTTTTTTAAAAGGTTTATTAAATAAATTATACGAATTTTTTCGTTTCGAAAGGTTAATTTATTTATTTCGAACTTATTTACAACCTTACGGATTTAAACGTTAAATTTGGTTTTATTACCGTTAAATTTGGTTAGGTCGTTGACGTAGGTTTTTTTCTTTCGATTATAATTAAAATTTACGTTATTATTTTCCGCAAATTTATGGAAAACGGGTTATACTGTTATATTAATAGGGCGAAATATATTAATGTTACCGAAAACGTTATTAATTATATTTTTTCGGTAAAGGCGGTCGGCGTTATCGGAAAAAGTAAGGGAATAATAATTTTATTTGGCCTAAAAACGAATAATTTTATTGCGGAATTTTTAAAATTTTTCCTAAATATTTTAATTATCGTTAACCATCTTGTCGATTAGTTGTTTATGGGGGTCGGTTTTTAAATGATTATAGGTTTAATCTTAATAGTTTTAATTTTAATTTAATAAACCTTTTATTTTTACGAATTCGGTTTCGTTTTACGATACGTCGTTTTTTGCTGTTTTTTTAAAGTATTCGTCGTTTTTTATATTTTAATTTAGGTTTTAAGGAAATATTTCGTTTTTTGCACTTTTAATTTTACTTTTAATTAATTTAAATCGCTTTAAACGTTAACTAGCTAACAAATATTTTTTTAAATAAATATTTAATTTTAATACTAATTAATTTGGGTTTTGATCTTAAATCTAGTTTAAAACGCGTTATTTTTCGTTGTTACGTATCGACATAAAAAAGGTATAATACTTTATTTATTAATCGTTAAGTTAACAAGGAAAAAAATAAGCTTAAAATAATGTTGCGGCCAGCAAAATATAGCATAATAATTAGTTTATTAACGTTATAAACGAAGATTTTAAGCTAAAGAAAAGAAGGAAAAAAAGGTAAAGTTACAAAGTGCGTAAAGATTTATAAATGTCCCCACTCTCTATATAACAGGTGGCTAGTTCAGGTGGCAGCTGTCAGCTCCATATGACGGTTGCCAGCCTCACGGTTTTGTCCTGGTGGCTGCCGTCACATTAAGAAATAAATAATTAAAAAAAGATAGTTAAAACCTGCCAAAATATATTCGTTTCGCTTATATATTCGGTTCGCTTATGTGGTACCTTACCGTATTTTATAATAATAATACGAATAAATTCGAATTCTTTCCGAAATATATTTAGATTTTGGTATAAAACCCGTTAATAATCTATTTTCCCCTTTTAATATATTTAAAAGAAATTCTACCGTTTAATAAAAATCGATACTTAAATAGTTTTAATCTATTAAAGCCAGTAAAAAACCTTTACGTATTTAAGTAAAAAGGTTTTTTGATTATAATTTTTTTTTATCAGCGTTAATTTTTGCAAAGTAAAAATATTATCTGTTTAAAGGTATCGACCGTAATATCGAACTTTTAAAATAAATTCGAAACTTTATATATATCATATAACTTTTAAAAAGTAAATTTCGGATCTTACTTTTTTTTAATTTAAATTAATAAATTTATCTTAATTTTTATTATAAAACATTTTATATTATTAACATTTAAAAATTTAGTTCGTTTACTTATATAGTTCGCTTGCTTATATAGTACGTTATATAAATATGTATAACTATAAATTCCGATAAAAATAATAAATATTTTCTTCGAAATTTAGTATATATTTATATGAAAATACTCATTGCTATATTAATTTAAGCTTTATTATAAAAACCTTTTAAATAATATAAAAGTTTCAAGTTAATAACGAAAAATGTAAATAACGCTTTTAAAAAAGAAATTAATTAATTAATTTTAAATTGGCTAAAAAAACAAATAAAAAACTATAGCTTTAAAAAGTAATAAAGTATAGGACAACGCCGTAAATCTTTTAAGGCGTTAAGGGGCTATGTTAGCTAGCTAGGAGGTGCGTAATATACTCATATGCGGAAAGGCCATCCACTGGTTGGCGCATATATGTTCCGTGGCTAGACTATCTAAACGCTGCACGCGTGTAACAATGCATGCAATCAGCCTAATATAACAACACAACTGATGTCCCCTATATCTGACGAAATCCCAGGCATGGTCTCAGAATGCCCCTCCACCGCGCTAAGATTTGATCGTGTGTCCGAACCAACGGAGACGTAGGGCCATATGCTGTCGGTTATGACAGGCTATGACATCACATTTAGGTGATCTCGCATTGAATACGCAACGACACTCTCCTACGCCAATGGAATTCGTTAAATTGAACCACCTAGACCTGCGTTCCACTTCTGTATATAATGAACCTTCATCCGTGACCACCAGACCTGTTTGGAACCCGACGTCTTCTTGGTTATCCGAGAGAAACATTCCTAGATAATCCTCGCCACATATGCTTTCGTCCTAATATGCCTCATTCGGGTCGTTATTTCGCTCATCGTCGAGACGCGGTCAAAACACCGCACTTTCATAATGAATTTCTCGAATCCAATACTCGGATCGTCACTTACAACCCTCCAGTGCATACGTGCTCAACAGGTTGGGCTTTCAGTGGTCTCTACAGTGGCCCCACCTCTATTGCCTATCTCTTCTACCGGATTTCCTTATTATACCCTGAAATCACGTTCAAGCGGCAATCATATCGCGATTGGGCAGAGGAATATCTCAAGCTAGGCCTTCAAGTTGGCGAAAGCCCGCCCGACCCAAAACACTGTGGTACTGCTAATGAGCTACTCGCCTCCTTGGCATTGCGGAGTATCATGCACAACAACGTGGATCTGGCACAACGGATTTGCACCTACGAGCAGACTATCAATGAAAGTAGTGACGGCTCGAACGAATGGCTTTACGGACGTGCGGGATACCTGTATCTTCTACGATTATGCCGATCCCATTTTGAGACCCAGTCGGGCTCTGAGGCCGTCACAGCAGCATTGACGCAGGCTATTGAGCGAACCATCAAACGCATCCTAGACACGCCTTTACCATGGACATGGCACGGGAAGGAATACTTGGGTGCCGCGCATGGATATATCGGCATTATCACACAAATCGTTCTGTCCCGAACTCAAAACCATTCGTCGGGCCTGGAGGATCTCGTGGAAGCGCTGCTCAAAATGCAATATCCGAGCGGCAACTTCCCTTCCTCGGCGCGGAAGGAGTATTCGAACCATGACGATCGACTCGTCCAATTCTGTCATGGCAGTCCGGGATTCGTCATATCTTTGAGTTCCATCGCAACCTATTTCCCACCTGATCTCCACCAGAAGGTGGAGGCAGTTCTGGAGAAAAGTCGAGCTGACGTCTGGAATCGCGGGTTGTTAACTAAGCCACCATGTCTTTGCCACGGCATTGTCGGCAACGCTCTCGCATTCACAAAACCAGATGACGATAGATTCGAGAAGCTCCTGGCGTACTCCACTACTGAACTGATTGAGGCGAACTCCAAAGCGGATCAGTCGCGCGGCGTAGATAAAGGCTGGCTGCAAGATGCCGGCCGGGATGATGCATTCGTGGGTCTGTATACGGGTGAAGCTGGTCGAGCTTGGGTTTGGGCGCTCGCTGACAAAAAGGTGCCGAGGACTTGCATCGGGTACAATGATGTCTGAAGAACACCAAGACCGCCTAGTAGTCTGTTGTGCAGGGGTAGCACCAACACGATACAAATCCTTCCATATCGTAATATCCTGGTTGCGGTTGGTGCGGCTGGGGAGTGTCCAGGGGCCGGCTTGGAGACTATTGTAGTCCTTTTGAGGGGCTGCTGGGCGTGCACTCTCCTTCAGTACTGCGCAAGTCCCTTGCCATTTACCGAACATAATCAGCAAGTCGCGCACAATGTAGTCCGGTTATACAGAGGCGACGAAGAGTCCTGACTTCTCCCTCCTCTTTGCTAGTCGTTTCGCAGGACAGCCGACATAACAGCTTCATCCAGAAACAGGCCATAAAACGGTCGATGAATGCTAACTTCGCGGCCCGATTCGCTCATCGAACAGAATAATAGTCCCAACATGGTCTTCTTGGTTGTGGATTCTGCGGATCGTGATTGGCACCCAGGAGCCCGCGAGGTCCCTTGAAGATGCTGTGGTGGCTATCGATGCCGGCTGTGATGGTATTAGAGTGGGGTCAATTGGCGGGTCTTGGGGTAGCGCTAAGTACATACCAACGCCCTGACGGGTCACGTGCAATCCAGCCCCATGGAGCCGGGATGTGTATTGAGTTTCCTTTTGACGCTGCATTACAGTACAGTCAACCTATTATATCCATGATCTCATGGTAGGTAGATGGGAGGAGGATCGCCGGGAATATTTCTTGCAATATCACCAATATCGTCTCTGGTTTTCGCTTCAGTTATCCGGGAAAACCTGATTATTAGTAGTGCTCTAGGTAGTCCAGAGACCCTGCGTAGCAACAAGCCAGGCCCTATTGCGGATGTAGCATCTTTGCGGATGCGAAGAGTCCAGAGAAGAATGTATATTACCCGTACAGTCAGCCATGCGTGCCCTGGGATTTCCCTGTTCGTATCCCCTATAATACGAAATGGAAGAGCAAATTAATAGAACTGGTTTGTGGCTCACCCTTGTGCGCGGCTAGCGGGTTATATCTCCTGCATGAAGCATTGAACCTGCAAATTATTTTAACTGGCAGTTAGTGTTGTTTTTCCCGATTTGATATTCGGTGACCGGGGTACCTTACCACCAAACACCAAGTTTTCTATCTCTCGCGAAGAGAAAGGGAACATTGTACCTAGAGTTGTTAGTGATAGGGCTGATTCGTAATTCTATCTCCCGTCACTAACTTAGATTGTGTAGTTCCTAGCTAAGCAGTACTCAACGGTGTCCTAGTCCCTTCCTGGAAAAGTACTGTAAACAAGTAGAGATAAATGATCCCCACTTCCAGCATCAGATACCCCAAGCGAAGATCATTTCTGGAACCACACGGCGATAGCAAGATATTAAACACCTTCCTTAAGGAGCAATACCTTTACGTAAAAGCAGCTTGGAAGGGATCTAGTACCCCATGTGTAATCTTCGCCAAGAATGACGTGCTTGCTGTTCGCTAGTTTATATTCCCCCCTATGTAACCATCACGACGGGACCGTCTTCCGTGGTACCCTCGGCTCAGCATTCGCTTCTTACAGCGAAAATATCGACCCAGCCAGCCCATGGCCATGGACCCCGATTATGAGAAGGGTGTGCCTAGCAGCGGCGCTCCCCACGGCGTAGCTGTCGGTTCCGACACCGGGTCGTTGCGCCATCCCGTGGCCGAGGACCGGCTGCGGCGATCGCTGTCCGCGCGCCAGGTACAGATGATAGCCATCGGCGGCACCATCGGCACGGGACTATTCCTCGGCACGGGTAGGTCGCTAGCGACGGGCGGGCCGGCGGCGCTGCTTATCTGTTACGCGGTCGTCGGCGCTATCGTCTTCGTCACGATGCTGTGCCTCGGCGAGATGGCCGCCTACGTGCCTGTCGCCGGCAGTTTCTGCACTTTCGCCACGCGCTTCGTCGACGACGCCTTCGGCTTCGCCATCACCTGGAACTACTGGTTCAACGACGCTGTCGCAACGGCCGCCGACCTCGTCGCGCTGCAGCTGCTCATGCAGTACTGGACCGACGACTTCCCCTGGTACGCGCTCGGGCTCATCGTGTGGTTCCTCATCGTCCTGGCCAACATCGTCGACGTGCGTGCCTATGGCGAGCTCGAGTACTGGCTCTGCATCCTCAAGGTCACCACCATCGTCGTCTTCATCGTTCTGAGCATCGCGGTGAACTGCGGCGCGAACACGTCCGGGGAGTACATCGGCCGAAAGAACTGGAATATCCCCGGGGCGCCGTTCGTGGGTGGGTTTGGCGGCTTCGCGAGCGTGTTCGTGACGGCTTCTTTCGCATACGGAGGCACCGAGTCCATTGCCATCACGGCGGGCGAAACAAAGGATCCGGCGCGACAGCTGCCGCGTGTTGTCAAGAACGTGTTCTGGCGTATTGTCATCTTCTACCTTCTCTCGACGTTGCTGATCGGCCTAAACGTCCCTTACAACTACCCAGGCCTAATGAACAAGGAGACTCGGACGTCTCCATTTACGATCGCGTTCCAGATGGCTGGTTCCAAAGTTGCTGGCTCGTTCATGAATGCCGTTATCATGACCAGTGTTATTTCGGCGGGAAACCATGCTCTGTTCGCCGGATCGCGTCTGATGTATACGCTATCCATCAACGGGCATGCGCCGAAGCTCTTCAGCAGCCTCACGCGCTTCCAGGTGCCCTGGGTAGCCGTTCTCTTCACTTCGGTCATTTCTGGCCTGTTGTTCGGCGCTTCCTTCATAGGCGCCGGCCAACTGTGGTCCTGGCTTCAAGCCATTATCGGCGTCAGCAACCAGCTCTCGTGGATCACCATCGGCATTGCATCGCTGCGGTTCCGAGCGGGCATAAAAGCCCAGGGCAAAGAGCACCTGCTGCCCTTCAAGAACTGGACGTACCCCTGGGGCCCCATCGCCGCCGTCGTCTTGAACAGCCTCCTCGTCCTGGTGCAGGGGTGGTCGAGCTTCAGTCCGAAGTTCAGCCCGGTCGATTTCGTCAGTTACTATGTCCAATTGCCCGTTTTCGCGCTCATGATCGTCGTGTGGAAGTTCGTGAAGAAGACGAAGTTCAAGAGGGCGAGCGAGATGGACCTCGTTACTGATGTCTATACGAAAGATGATATTTTACCCGAAAAGGGAGGGTGGAATAAAAGGGCGAGGAAGGTCGGGACTTGGTTTTGTTTCTAGGCAAGAGCCGGGGCTAGTAAACTTAGTTACGTAAACAGGGTAACGTATTACACCATTGAACGGTCCAGATCGGTAAGCGGATCGTTTCTTAACACTTCGTAATAACAAATCCAATAATACAACCATAACATACTAAATTAATTTAAATTAATCCGATTCTTTTTCGTTAAACGTATTTATAGCTTCTTTATAAGTACACGTATTATATCCGGGCTTGCTATAAATGTCAGATATAGGGGACATCAATTATTTTATTATTTTCGGCTAACTACGTGTACGTAAAACATGTTCAGCTTTTTAATAATCTAGCCGCGGAATATATATATGCCGATCAGTAAATAACCTTTCCGTTAATAAAATACATTACGTATTCCCTCGCTAACTAACATACCCCTTTAACGCCTTAAAATATTCATAGTATTAATTATTATATTTTATCACTTTTTACACCCATAATTATTTATTTTAATTTTTTTCCGATAAATAATTTTTTTAATTAATTAATTTTTCGTATAAATTATTTTTTATTCTTTTCCATCGCTTTAAAGATTTTATAATATTTATTAATTTTAATTACTGTTTAAAATACTTAAAGGTTGTTCGTAACAAAATTTTAATTAATTTATTAATTAATATATCGCTCGTAAGTATATAATTTATTTTAATTAAATCCTTTTTTAATATTTTTCGTAATTAACAATTATATATATTTATATACCGAAACTTTATTTTTAATAACGTTATATCCGGCATTAATTAACCGTATTATTTCTTATTTATCGTATTATATATTTAACGGTTTTATATTTAAATTAACCTTTTTAATAATTTATATAAAAATTAATAATTCCGTGTTAATTATAAAAATAATTATAATATTTTATTTACTCTCCCGTTATTTTATTATTTTTCCAAATAACTTTATAACGTATATTTAAAAGTTTTTTTAATTAATTATATTATTTGTGAAAAAAGTATTATTTTAAATATTTAATAAATTGTCGCCGCCGAATTATAAAGTTAACGTTTTAATATTAATTTAAGAAAATACAATTCAATTTATTATTTTATAATATACGTTATTAAAATTAAAATTACATCTTATAAATTTAAATATTATAAATAATATATTAGATTACGTATTAATTATAACGTATAAAATAAAACCGATTTTTTTAGTACTTATTAACAAAACCTAAATAAATTAAATTAGGATTCGGTAATAATAAGACTTTTATTTTAAATATCTTTAAAAATTAATTTAATTTATTTATTTATAAAATCGGCTTAAAATAACCCAATCTTTTTATTCGATTTATTTTTAGTTATTTTGATACCGAAAAATTATAATAAATTCTTATTTTCCGTAAAGATATACACTTTTTATATTTATTATATTAATTAATTTACGAAACCTTAACTTTTCTTATAATATACCGTAATAATATCGTTTACGAGAAAAACAAATTTAACAAATAAAATAACAAAGTTTATAAAAAACAAAATTAAATTCTACATTTTTTAAGCTATTAATAAAATCCTTTTACCATAATAAAAATAATTTCTTTAATCCGGAGAATATTTTTAAATAAAAACATTTCATTACGTTATAAATAACTTAAAAATATTTTTAAACATATTTTATAACATAAATTTGCATTAATAAAAACGTTTATAATCTTATATTGCTTAAGTTTTAAATTAAATTTTATTACGATAATAATTAAAATTCAAAATAACTTTTTAACGAATTTAAATATATATATATTACCTTAAACGTTCTTAAACTATTAATTATTTCGTAAAACAAAACGGATTTTATATTTTTATAACTAATTTATAAGAACATAACGCCTAAAAGGCTGCAACTATTAGCCGAACAATAGCCGAAGGACTTATTAGCATAAATAACCATTTAGCGATACCAAGGAACGCCAGATAAAAGTAACCTAATATACTTACTTCTTAAAATTTATTTTGTAACTAATTCAGGATTATTTAATTTAGCTTATAATTATCCCTTATTTTATAATTCTTCCATTTTTATTATAAAAAATAACGCGAAAAATATTAAAAGTAAAATATGTAAGTTATAAAATAAACTTAATTCGCCTACAGAAAAAAATTTAAATTTAAATCCGATCGACGAACGATCGGTTACGATATAAGTACATACAGGAAAACCTGTTATAAAATCCCAGCAAAAAAAAAAATTACGTTCTTTTAAAGTACGAATTACCTCGTATACGTAACCAAAACGTATCCCGACAACCGTTAATCGAACGGTCGGATAACGGACGTAACATAATAATAACGCTTTAAGGCTTAAAATAAAGAAAGCTTAAATCCTTTAATAACGAATAGATTTTAAAAATTATCCGCTAACAAAATAAATAGTATTTAAAACTTTTCCGATAAATAACTAAATAATAAACGATTATATAAATTAAAAAAACAAAACTTTATAAATTATTTATTACGTCGGCGCAAAAACTTAAAAACGATAAACGGATACCGTATTATAACTACCCAAAGCTTACCGAACGTATATCGATGAAGGAAAAAAAAAATTAAATAAAAGCGGTAACGAAAGTATACGTTAAACGGCTAAAACGAAATATTATTACTTATATTTAATAAGCTATAGGCCATATAAATACTTTTATTATAAACGTTTAACAATTATACCGCGTTACGTTTAATTATTTTAATTACGAAAAAAAACTAAAAATAAAAAATTTATAAACCTTTATTAAAAAAGTCTATTCGAACCTTATATTATTTAATCGAAAATATCGGAAATAATTTATAAAATTATAATAATAAACTAATTAATTGCCGTTAAACTTTTACGTTAAATGAAAATTTCTGGTTTACAAAATAAAACCCGTAAACGCTTTAAATCCGAAAAATAATCGGAATAATAAATATTTCGTATTTAATTACATTTATAAATTATTATCAAGGTTACGAAATACCCTATTACGTAAGGACGTTAAATTAAACCGAACTAATAACGTAACAAATAGAGCAAAACGTTACCAAAACGCTTAAAAAAAGGCAAATAAAAACCGATCGTTTTTCGCTAAAAATACTGATAAAAATAAACGATCTTACTTTAACGCTTTCGAAAAAAAACCCCTAAAAATAAAAACCGATTAAAGGTATTATAAAGAAATAATAAAAAACGAAATCGCTTTTATACTCGGAAATCGGACAATCGCCGATTTAACACCGATTAAAACAAATTTACGCGGTTTAACACCCTTAACTTTTATAAAGGTCCCCCCAAATGCTACAACTATAAAAAGCTAAGTTACAAAGTAATTAACTATAAATTTAAAAAAAATACGGAAACCTTACTATCCCGGCCGCATAAAAACCGGCTTTCGAAAGCGGTACAAAACGTTACAATATACGATAACGACAAATCCGATCACTTCCCAAATATAACCACCCAAAAAAAACCGAAATAAATATATACGTCCAATCCACTTCGGCAGATAATTACAAAACGGTCGGAATAAAACCGCCTTTTAAAAGGAAAATATTTATCGAAAAAGGCGCAAAGAATATAATAATGCAAATAAACATAGATATCGATACACAAGTTAATATTATAAATAAAAAGTTAACAAAAAAACTTAATTTCCAACCTATTTCCGGAAACATCCCGGGCCTTATCGGCGCTAATAACGTATATATCAAATATTACGAAACTTACGAAATCCCCGTTAACATAGTAAACAATAATAAAAACGAACAAAAATTTAAGCAAATATATTTTACGATACGTTATAACCGAAAATTACCCAATCTTTTACTATTTCGTTCCGGAATAAGCAAATTAAAGATTTTATTAAATACGGTTACGTATTAATAAATATATAAATTATTATAAAAGGTTAATAAATAGAAAATCGTAGATTTAACGCTTTCCGGTAAATAAATTTACATTATTAACTTAATAAAATTAATTAATAAATTAAATATTCCGCAATTTGAGAAATAATCGTATCAAAAAATGACGGAATTTCCAGCCTACTTAAAAAACTTTTGGCGAATATATTCCGAAAAGGTTACGAAAAAAATTCCCTAGCTGCCAAAAATAAAGCATCCAATAAATCTGATCCCTAACAAATCGTCCCTATTCGGACCTATTTACCTAATTTCGAAAGCATAACGGAAAACGCTTAAAAAGTACATGCGGGAAAATTTAAAGATAAGGAAAATACGTTATTTAAAAACGAATACAGAAGTATTAATATTATTTATACCCAAAAAAAATAATAATTTCCGATTATACGTCGATTACAGGGAACTAAACCGGGTTACGATAAAAAACCGGTACCTTTTACCCTTAATTTCGGAAATTATGGACCATTTAAAAGCTGCCAAGATATTTTCGAAAATCGATCTTAAAAATACGTATTATCGTATTCGGATTAAAAAGGATAACAAATAAAAAACCGCCTTTCGAACGTGTTACGGCCAGTTCGAATATACGGTTATACCGTTTAACTTTACTAATACGCTAATTACGTTTTAAAGTTATATATATAAAGTATTAACTAAATTAATAAACCATATATATATAATATATCTAAACGATATTATTATTTATTCGGATAACGAAAAAAATATATAAAATATTTTTAATAAATTTACGAATAATTATTATAATATTAATTATTCGTAAAAACGTTGAAATACGAATTTTTTAAAAAAAGAATAAAATTTTTAAAATTCGTAATTAATACCGAAAGTTTAAAGATAAACCGTCGACGGGTTAACGCCATTAAAGTATAACTAAAACCGGAATTAATTCGAAATATCTAGGTTTTCCTAAAGTTCGTAAACTTTTATCGAAAGTTTATCGCATATTATTCGCGCATTATGGAATTTATTATAAAATTTTTTTAAAAAAATATAAGGTAAAAAGGCAAAATTTTATTGGCCCGAAAAAGTATAAAAGGTATTCCGGAACCTAAAAAACGTTTTCCAGTTCGCAACCATATTCCGATATTAAAATAACGTTAAAGATATTAAAGTTAAAACGGACGTTTTGGTAAAAATTATATCGGGAATATTTTTATAAAAATATAAAAAATAATAACGTTTAATCGTACACTGGTTGCGGAAGCTTACTTTAATAAAAGAACGATAGGTTATAAAATAACAGGAATTACTAACGATCGTAAAAAATTTAAAATATTAACGTTAATATTTTAAAAAAATAAAAAAAAAGTTCTTAATATTTACCGATTATATAACGTTAAAAGACGTTATAAAGATATTAACGCGTAACTTAAAAAAAATTAATTCGATAAATTTACCGCCTTTTATAATTTAACTTCGAAATCTACTATTAACCGGGTACCGCTAACCCGGCGGATAAATTTTTTAAACGCCTAAATTATATATCTGAAAAAATTAAATACGGAAATATAATTTTTACGTTATTTAAAAAATTTAAATTTACGGACGATATACCGGAAACCGTACGGAAAGTAATCGTAAATATATAACGCGATTCGGAAAATTATAAAAAGGTAAAAAGTTTTATAAAAACGGTTTAAAATTTATTTATTGCAAAGTTTTTAAATAAATTCCAAATAACGAAAACTTAAGTAACCATTATCCGCGTAAAAAAAACAGAAAACTTTCGTTATACGATCGTAAAAAACTTTCGAGGAGGAAAAAAAGGTGCGAAACCGTATACCTACCAGACCCATTATTTACGTACGGTAATATAAGCGCAAATCGTAACGGTAATACGATTAACGATTAAACGATAGCAACCGTAAACTGCAACCGTATTACAATCGAATTTTGAGAAGTTTAAAAAGGACGAAATTAATATTAAAATTATTATTTATAATTAATATGTTTTACGTTTTTTAGCAAAAGAATTAACTAAAAACGAAACGGCGTTTTAGCCAAAAGTTTTCCGATAATTTTACGATTAAGTTTAAAGGTTGCAAACTAAAAACTTGGATATTATAAAGTTAATATAAATAACCGAACGTTAAACCAAAATAAAAGAAAAATATTTCTTAAATTTAAATAAGATTTTATATTATCGGGATAAATTTATAATTTTGTTATAAAACGTTTTACGGAAATAATTAATTAACTAGTATTATAATAACTTAAAGGCGGAATATATAAGGTACGCCCGTATATTAAAACTGATAATTAAAAAGTTTTATTAAAAGAATATAATAAACGATATCCGAAAATATATTAAATAATACCCGAATTATTAAGGAATAACAAAGTTACGTTATAAACTATATAAATAATTATAATCCTTATTATTATTTAAATAACTTTTTCAGAAAATTACGTTAAATTTTATTATCAAGTTTTTAAAACTTTAAAATTAAATAAGTTAAAGTATAATACGATTTTAATAATTATCGATAGTTTTACGAAATTGGCTTTATTTATTTTTACGGTTAAAACCTTAACTATAATTAAATTAACCCGATTATTTTACGATAAAATAAAATGCAGGTTCGGAACGTTAATTAAAAGTATTAGTAATAAAAATAAATTATTAATAAATTAATTTTGAGCAAAATTTTATAACGAACGAAAAATTAAATAACGTATATCGATTATATATTACCCGTAAACCGATAAGTAAACGGAGCGTATTTATTAGGTATTTAAATATTACTTTCGCAATTACGTAAATAAATACCAAAATAATTAAACATAATTATTGCGGAATATAGAATTTGCGTATAATAATGCTTAAAATGCGTTTACCGGCCGTTTCCCGTTCGAGGTTTTATACGAGTATTATTTAAAAATGGTAAAATACTTTCCGTAACGATTTAAGGGGTAAATGTAGGAAGTAAAAAAACGGCTTAATAAAATTACGGCTATCTGCCGAAAAATATACGAATATTAGGAAAAAGTTGCAGTATTTTAAAAGAAATATTATAATTAACGTTATATGTTTATAAAGTTTTAGTTAAGGTAATAAATAAATTTATTAACGAAAAATTTTAAGTTTAAAAATAAAGAATTTATATTTATTTATATCCGGATAACGATTAAAAAACGAATAAGGTTTTGAGTGTATAAGGTAATTTTATTTATTAAATATTAAAAAATATATAACGTATTTCCGGTATTTTAGCTAAAACTATAACATAATCGGGAATTAAACGGTATTTAAATAACGTTACCGGATTTAATAAATAAATAAATAAAATAGGTAATAAAGGATATTATCCGTTACCGAAATAATCGGGGGTAACGTAAATACTTTATTAAATAAAAATGGTAACCCGCCGATAATAATACGTAAAAACTGCGAAAATATTTTAAACATATTTCGAAAATATTATAGCGTTATAAGAAGAAAATTAAGCATATATATAAAAAATAAAATAATACGATAAACGCAAAATAGGCGTAAAATGACTGCAGATAAGCCTTAAATCCGTTATTATTATAAAAAATATTAATAATATTAAAATAAGTAATTATTAAATTATTTAAGTTACGAAACCTAACCGTTTTCGGGTATTTTGATAAACGGCTATCCGTTGTAAATCGGTCGGAAAATAACCGTTTAAATACCTTAATTATAAGTAATAAAATAATAAAAATTAAAAACTTAAATAATAGGATATAACGATTACCGATCGGAAAAAAGTCAGATAATAATAAAAATCGAATTTATATTTTTAAATGCTGAAAATTTACGTTTAATTATTAAGTTATATTATCCTTACTTATCGGAAATTAAACGCCGGATCGTTAACGCTTATTAGGTTTGATCGGAGTAACCGAAAGAAGTTTATTTGGCGTATAAGTTATAAAATTATCGGAAATTACGCGCAAAATATCCGCCATTTTTTGGTAAAAAATAAGGTATTTATGTTCGTCCTAAAAACGACCGGAATCCGACGGCTTAAAATTATAAAGTAAAACTAATTACTAAAAATAATTACGGGTGAACGTTAAAGTTCGGTAAAAACGTTAAAAAATAAGCGGAAATTAATTATAAACCAATTAAACGTTTCCGAAATAGTAGCGAACGTAATCCGTATTAATATTTTTATTAACAGCTTAAAATTAAGAAATATAAATAACGACGGATAATCGGAAACAAATTAAAAAGTAATTTACGATTATTAAGTTTATTTAAATAATTTAAATACGGCGTAAAAATTATATCTTTGCGGTTAAAACTTTTCTTCGGTTTTTATTATTATCTTAACCGGAAATTAATCGGTATTTTTCTTTTATAACTTTGTTAAAGGTTAACTTTATTTTTTCGAAAATAATAAATCGGCGAACGAGGGATACGCAAAAACGGTCGTAACGAACCTTATTACCTAAAAAGTTAGCGGTATTATAAAGATAAACGGTTATAATACCGAAAAACAAAATTAAACTATTTTTAAGAAATTAAGCGGAATTTAAACGGAAATTAACCGGAAAACGGAAAAGGAAAAATAAAAACCTTATACGACAAAAAGCTTTATAACGGAAGTTTGCGATAACGCAGTTAAGTTTACCCGGAAAACGAACGCAAAACGATCGGTAATAAACGTAACGCTTAATTACATAAATATAGCAAAATTCGTAATTATCGATATACTAAAAATCCTTATCGGCTATCTGGCAATTAAAAAACGACTAACTGAAATTAAAATCGAACTTTTATTCCTTAAGAAACTTTTTACGGGAAAGTATAGTAATAAATAAATAATCGGAAAACGATAAACGAATAAGCGGAAAGCGTACGGCGAAAAAACGCAAAAATAAAAAATGGTTAATAATAAATACGGAACGAGTAAAGGAAAAACGGAAAAAAAAATACGTTCGGATACCGGCAAAAAATCAGACGCCAAAAAGGGCAAAAAAATCGTTATTAGAGAACCAGCAAACGAAGATTACGTAATAAGTTATTACGGCAGTTACAGCAACCAACAAAACGTATATATACGGACCGGTTATTCGGTTAATATTAAGAAAACGGTTACATAATAACGGGACGTAATTGTTAAAAGCCGACCTATTTACGGGGTTACGATAATAGCGTTACTAGGGACCAACAGTTACAAAAAAGGGGAATAATTATAAAAATATAACGCCTAAAGGGTTATAATTATTAACCGAATAATAACCGAAGAACTTATTAACATAAATAACTATTTAGCGGTATTAGGAAACGTTAAATGGAAATAACCTAATATATTTACTTTTTAGAATTTACTTTGCGATTAGTTAGCGATCACCTTACTTAGCTTATAGTTATCCTTTATCTTACATAATTATACTTATTAAATTTATAAATATATATCTATATATACCTTAAAACCTTTTTCCTTTTAATAATAAATTAATTAATAACTTTTTAAAACTTTATTTTTTTATAATTTTATAAATAAACTTTTCCGATTTTTTTAAATATTTTCATTAAAAATATGTATTTAATTTTTTATAATTTTACGGTAATAACGATAAGTTTTACCTATATATCCGGCCCTATAATCTAAATATTATACGTATTATTATTATAAAGCCTGTTTATTGAAGATAATATATATTTTAAATCTTTAATTTCCTTAGATTTTTACAACTTACCGGCCTGTTATTACACGTACTTATAAAATAAATTATTCGTTCTATATTAAATAGGGCCTTTTATACTTTATAATTAACTTTAAAAACATTTTTATATCATAAAACGTACGGGAAAATAACCTTAATTTATAAAATATTTTCGCTTTTTACCGTTACCCTAAATTAAATAATATAATAAAAACTAAAGTTACATTTATTTTTTCCGTCGACATAATAATTATAATAATTATTAAAGCAAATATTAATAACGGTAATAATCCAAAAAACGGAAATAATTCGAATATAGCGGTCGAATAAAAATCATGAATTTTATATAAACAAATTTAAATTTTCTTATTCGGTACGTTTATTTTTAATATTTATACCGCTTTTAAATTATCCTTTTATCCAATTAATAAATAGGTTATTTCACCTAAATGTTTATTTCCATTTATATATAAATTAAATAATTATTAACTGAATAAAATAGTTTTATTTATCGTAAAAACATTTGTAATTTATTTTTTATAATATAAAAGAAATATTTTTAAAAATTTTAATCTTATTTAAAAAGATAACCCTTTCGTTAAAGTAAACGTTTCGAATAATAATAATTTTATTCGTTAAAAAGTTCCAAATTTCGTAAATATTAATCAATCGGTAATTAATAAAAAAAAATAATTTATATTTTAAAATTAATTTATAAAATCATTATTTCTTTTTTATATCGATAATTATTACAATATAAGCTATATAAATATGAACTTACAAATAACACTTTTAAAACTTTCGATTAAATATTATAATATTATTTTTATACGTTAAATAAATATAATAAACTTGATATAAAATTTGCTACAAAAAAGCAGATTTAAAGATACGGTTATATAAATATATTACTGCTTTAAAAATATACACAATTAAAAACGTAAATAATTTAACGCCATTTCGGATCGTAATTACTTTTTTTTTAAATATACCCTTAAAACGTTTTACATCCCGTTCTAGGCCTATATATACGGTATTAAAAGCTTAAATTTAATGTTAAAAAAAGTAATTAAAACATATTTCGAAAATAATAATTCTTTAAAATTTCGTTATCGTATTTAATTACGCTTAAAAAACCGTTATTTAATTCTTTAGCATTTTTAAAAAATATCGAAACGTTATAATTAATATATCTTACTCTCTGTTTTTAAAATAAATATCTCAAATAAATCCTAAAGATTTATCGGTAACAAACATAACGTATTTATACCCTTCCGAATCTTTTTCGAAATCGATAAAATCAATAACAATTTTTTATTTTAATCGGAATACTTCCTCCCGTAATTTACAACATATTTATTTTTTGGCCTTTACTTTATTATATACTTAACATTTAATTATTATAAAACCTTTTAAATAAACTTTCTTTATATAAAATTATGTTTAAACGAATACTTTAAGGATTAAATAATTTAATTTTAAATACTATATAATACCGTTACCTCTATAGAATAATTCTTTCCGTCATAAATTAATTCTCCATTTATAAAAAATTAAAATTATATAAATAAATATTACGTTAATATCTTTAATAACGAATTAATTAAATTCATTTATTAACGTAATAATTACTTAATTATATTTATTTTAAATACATTTATTAAATTTTCGCTTATTTTATTAATATCTTTTTTTTAAATTATCGAAATAATATTAAATTATATATAAACTTTTCGTAATAAACTACGTTGTAAAATCGTAACGCTTTTATAGCGCTAAAATTTCAAAATAATATATTAACCTTTTCGTACTTTTTATTCGAAGCGAAATTATTATTTACTTATATCCCGTTACCTTATACGGCTAATTTAAAATTCAGGAATTTATTAATAAAGTTCAAAAAATATATCGTCGATCTTAAATACAAAATAATAATAAAAAAAAACGTTTAGTATATTACGTTAATCGGAAATTGAAAAATATATTAAGATTCGATTTACTTCCTTTAAAAATTAATTTATTTCTTTTATAATTCATTTATCTATAATTTTTAATAAATGATTAATCTTTTTCTTTAAAATCTAATTCAAAAAGATTCATTTTTTAATTATAATTCTTATTATTCCGTTAAACTTAAATCTTATTAAAGTTTTATTAAAAAACGTATAATAATATTAAATTAAGTTATACAAAATATTTAAATATTCTTTATAACAAATAATTTATACGTTCAATTCTTAACGTTTTTACTTATTAATACTTCGATCCGAATATAAGCTTTTTCGTCTACCTTATTTCGACCTTTATTCAAAAACCTTACTACGTAATTAAACGCTAATAAATTTAAAATTATCCTAATTAATATTAGTTTATTTAAATAAATCCGGAAAAAATTTATTAAACGTCGGAAACTCTCTTTTAACGTTTCGTAATATAAATAATCAATAATTCTACCACTAATAATTTAAAAGGTTAATAATTACCTTTTAATAATTAATCGTACCGTTTTTAATATTAGCTTTCCTTATTATTTAAAAAAAAGTTTTTCAAAACATTATAAAAAAAAAACCACGGTTATACGTAAATTATTAACCTATTTAATTATCGTATTCATTTTTAAAACTTTATATCGCCATCTTATAACCATAATATTTTACTATTTCCTGATTTATTCGTTTAACTTTTTAATAAACTTCGAAACTTATTTTAATATTTTCTAATATTCTCGTTAAATGTTAATTATAAACCTATTATCGTATAATTTACCTGATTTAGCCAATATAATGTACTATTTTCGCAATTCTTTTCTAAAGAAAAATGATTTATTTAATGGCTAAAAATATAAATTTTAAAACCTATTTCGTGAAATCGTTAATATTTTTACAAAAGATATCCTATTTCCAATTCTTATAAATATATACCGTATATTTCTGGTTATAAACTTATTTATTTTCGGTTATTATTTTAGAACTATTCGTTTTTTAATTCATAAAAGTAACTTCTTCGATAATATTTATAAAAAATAAAATATTAATTCACGTCGAAAAATAAATTTATTTTTTTAAAATAAAAATCTATATCGGATTTTATAAATTTAACAGGTTCCGGATATAACTAATTAAAGTCGATATAATCCCAAATCTTAAAAACGTATACTTTAAATTAAAATTCTCCGTTAAAATAATTCTAATCCTTAACTCCTTTATAAATAATGAAAAACGTCGATAATACGGTCGCCATTATAACTAATAAAATAGATAAATAATTATTATTAATATATATACTATATCGTCTTAATAACAGCTAATTAATTAATATATAACCCTAATTAAGCGAATAAAACTTTTAATTATTAAATATAAAAGATTTTAATTATATTATTATATTCAATTAACTACGTATACGTAAAACACGTTCAGCTTTTTGGTAATCTAGCCACGGAATATATATATGCCGATTAATAAGTAACCTTTCCGTTTATAGAGTACGCTCCGTACCTCCCAGCTAGCTGACAATAAACGTTACATTTGCGTTTCTTAATTTTAATCTTTTTATAACGTCTGCATTAGATTATTATTAATTATAATCTTTAATAATTATTTTTAGGCCAGAAACCTTTATCTTCTCGAAATAATAAATATTTTTCCTTTTTAAAAGGGTTTAGTTTTAATTTTTTAACGTTTCTTTAAAATATAATTAGTTTTACGCAATTAAACCTCTTTTTTCCGAAAAATATAACGGTCTATATAAGTACTCCAAACATATAAGTATTCCGGACGGTTTTTGGCACATCGTAATAGCAAATTTTAACAACTTAATAATTATATTTCATTTTAAGATAACTTAATCGGATTTGCTCTTCGCTAAACGTTTTTATAATTTGTTTATAAATACGCGCATTATATTCGAGCTTATTATAAACGTAATATTGCCCTTTTTTTATTTTAACATTTTTACTATAACCTTTACAGGTATTGTTGATAAAAAAAGTAAGAATAAATTTAACCGTTTAAGTTAAAAGCGAAATGCGAACGTAAATATATAATATTTAATTTTATATAAACGATTATCGACCCAATTTCTAATTTAAATCCGTAAATGCTTCTTATTCTCCTTTAATACGTTAAAGATATAACTAATATACTACTTATTTAATATCTTACAAAACGTATCGGAATTAATTAAACGTTAAATTTTATTAACCGGTAAAAAAAATTTAAATACATTTAAATCGGAAAATTAATTATTAACGAGTTTTATAAAAAAGGTAAAATATATTTCCTAAAAGATTTGAACTTATTCGGGTTATTATTATAAAATACGGTATTATAAATAAGATATTTCTAATTATTTAAATTATTAATTTTTAAAATTTAAGTATACTATTATATATTATTATAATAGGAAAAGATTACTATAAATCGAAATACCGTAATGATATATTATTAATATTCGATAAAAAAATTATATTTAATAATAACAACTAGATAATAAATTTGATATTTTAACAAATATATTTAAATGCGTATATAAAGTTTAAAACGTTTTTTATTTTCGACAGTTACGAAAAATATCATTTGATAAAATTCGAAAAATATTATATTAATTATATTATTATTACGTTTTATATCTTTACGTATTTTCCGTATCGGTTTTAATCTTTTAATATATCTTTTTTCTTTATTTTAAAATAAGTTTATTAGTTATATATCAAAAACTTAATGCAACGTTATTATACCTATATTATTAAAAAAAGATTTTTTTGCAGGCTTTTATAATACGTTTAAAATTATTATAACGTTCGATAATATTAAATCTCAATTCAGAAAAATTAAGCTTATTCAATTCGATTTTAATAATGTTTTTTAAGCAAAAAACTTTTCCAGTTATACCTACGCCGACTATCTTCCCGCTAACCTCCGCCACTTTTATTTCCTTACCCGCAAAAATCTTTAAAGATATTCGTAAAATAATGAAATAAAAACGTTATTTATAAAAAATGATCAAAATTATTAAGGTACCTTTACGGCAAAAATATTTCAATTAATTAATTTTATAATAAAAGGTCATATATTGCTTTTATTAAAAGCCATTTTTTTCCGAAAAAAAAAGTTTAATTATACGAAACGAACTATATTTTAAACACACCTTCGAAAACCAAAAAAATAAACGTTTTTAAAAAGGAAAAACATTTACTATATAAAAAAACAGAATCTTTTAACCCTTAAAAATGGTAAAAAAAAAATTCAGCTAATACTAATTAAAAACAATCGTCGCAAAAAGGTTAAGACAAAAGAACGAAAATATAACGTCTATAACAAACTCGGACATAATACGCGTACTTATAAAAAAGTTACAAAAACGTTTAACAAAAAGAATTCCGATTAATTTAAATTAATATAATATTTTATTATAAAACTTTTTAAATTTATTATTACGAGATGGTAAAAACCATCTCGACTATTTATACTTCTGGAGTACTAATATAAAGCGTTACGTATAAAACGAGCGATTTTTTCATACAACTAATTCGTTTATATCTTACGTTAATAAAAGAAAAAACTGCTAATTTGAATTAATTATTTTAAAATATTTAAAAAGGGCTACTTTATTTATATAACTTACTTATTTATTTAAAGGTTATTATATATGTTTTTAATAGTAATTAAATAATTAAAATTCATTTAAATAACTTTAAAACCCCTTTTTATTAAAAACAGAATATTAATTATATTATTACATTCTTTTTTACTTGATATAGTATTATGTACGTATAACTTTCAAATAATCTAGCTATGGAACATATAGCACGCTATTATGGCGCTGCGACAGAATAATAAGCCCTTATTCCAACAGCCTAATCGTAATCTGTCAGATAAGTAGCGCAATATGTGCGCACTTATCAATCCAGTCTTTTGGTGCAGTGGCTACGCGACATTACCAGACTAATATAGGAAAAAAAATGAAGGGCCTTTCACGTATTTCGGCTTATTCGGCCTGCTGGCGCAGGCGTCGTACGTCTTATACGCTTCGGTACCCCTTTTTTCAGGTCGGCGGTTGGCTAGGTCGAGGCGTAGCTAAATCGACGATAAGGTTGACGATAATGTCAGGTTAAGGCCTCGGGCTCCCAGGCTTCCAGACTTTCTAGGCCTTTTACGATTCTAAGGCTTTGGGACTTTGAAAGTTATTGGGTTTGTAAGTTAACGGCTAGCCAGGTTGATAATTACAATACTTTTACGCGGCTTCCCTTTCCCACCCGACTACCAAGGAAAGCCACTTGTTTTTTTAATTGACGGTTGGCCAGGTCGACGGGTAGCTAGTTCGACGGTAGCCAGGGCTTCCAGAATTTCCAGGGCTTCTAAGGCTTCTAGGGCGTCTAGGGCTTCAGGGCCTCCAGGGCTTTCAGGGTTCCAAGGCTTTCAGGGCTTCCAGGGCTTTCAGGCTTTCAGGGCTTCCAGGCTTTCAGGGCTTTCAGGGCTCCCAGGGCTTTGCTATGTCACGTACAGGCCACACATATTGGTAGGTATGTTACAAATGGCTCCATCCGTACGGGCCGTATGGTGTGCTTACCTTTACGTTCTTATTTAGGACGCGTTAAAATTCCAAATTAGAAAATCAGTTTCTAAAGGAGCGGATAGATGATATAATAACTGGCAAATATGAAGGATATCAGTTATGTTATTATATTAGGCTAACTACGTATATTATAGGACACGTTTAGCTTCTTGGTAATCTAGCTACGGAACATATATATACCGATTAGTAAATAACCTTTCCGTTTATAAAATACGTTACGTACCCTCTAACTAATTAATATACCCCCTTAACGCCTTAAAATATTTATAACGTTAATTATTATATTTTATCATTTTTTAAAGCTATAACTATTTATTTTACCTTTTTTCCGGCAATTAAAATCTTTTAATTAATTAATTTTTCGTTTAAAGATATTTTTTAAATCTTTTTTTATCGGTTTAAAATCTTTATAATATTTATTAATTTTAATTACTTTTTAAAATGCTTAAGAATATTCGTAATAAGGTTTTAATTAATTTATTAACTAATATATTGAAATGGAGCAGGGTGCAGGGTCGGACACATGGCCTGACTGATCAGTTAGTCAGCAGCCCCTATGTATTTCTAGCGGTCCTTTTCGCCGGGCTCAACCCCGAGAACATCACCACTCATCTTTCATAGTTTTGCTTTACTGGTCTCAACACCAGAATACAGTTTGCGTTGCCTTCATTATCTCTTGAACCCTGGGCTCACTCGTGACACGCTCTTCGATTATGCACTGATCAGGACCGATTCTCTCCGTCCCATTTCAATATTACGATAATATTTTCGGAATCGTTAATTAATTTACGAAATCTTTTATTTCTTATTTTATAACGAAAATACCGATATAAAATAATTCCTATATATTTTCCTTAAAGATATTTTAAGGATTTACGGACTTTTAACGAAAATTATATTAAATAAAAGCAAAACCTTTATTTTACAATTCTGGCAAAATTAATAACTTAATTTAAATTAAATTATAAATTATTTAACGTATTTAAATTACAAATAAACCAACCTACGGAAAAAATTAATTAAAGGTTAAAAACGTGTTTATGATATTATATTAATTACGAACAAAATAATTAAATCGAAAAGTTATTAATTCCACAATTAACTTTTAATATTAATTACTATAAAAATATTAAAACGACGTTAATAATTATTAATTTTAATTTTAAATTAAAAGTTTACTGGAATTTATATAAACAGTTAATTAACGTTAAAATCATTTTACTATTAGAATAATTAAGGCAATTATATATTAAAATAAAAAGAAAACTTCAATTCGCACGTAACTAAATAAATAAATATTATAACTAGAAAAAGTTAAAAGGATTAACTTTTTAAGAAAAAAAGATAATTTATTTAATTATTAAAAATATTTAAATTTCGCAACTTTATAAAAAATTCGATTTCAAATATATTAATATATATAAAATTACCAAAAATATTTTAAGAAGTATTTACGAATTAAAGTTATTACCGAAAATTAAGTTCCATTTAATCTTTTATATTTCTTTGTTCGAATTAATAATAAATACAATTTAAATTAATACAAAACGAAAAAAAAAGTTATAAAACTGTATTAATTTACGAGGTAAAGAAAAATATTAGATATACGGAAATAAAACGAATTTATTTAGTACCTAATTAAATAAAAGAATTACTTAAATTTCGAAAATATTTAAAAATTTACGAAAGATCTTACGAACGTTTAGCGTCTTTTAAGGAACTTTTATTAATAATGCCGAAGTTGTTAAGGTTAAAGTTTTAATATACGTTATTTAATAGTACTTAATTCGTTTTACTAAATTAATTAGTAAAAAGGGTAACTCACTTAAATATAATTATTTCGGCTTTTAATTATTTTTATTTTCGTTTTAAACATTTTAAATTTTCTTATCGTTTCCGTACTTTGAATTCCCCGATATAATATTTCGATTTTAAGTTTTCGTTATAACTTTTTTTTAATTTCGGTACCGGGCTAAACGATTAAATAATTTGTTAAGGTATTATTAGGCCTTAAATAATTCCTTTTCGATAAAACGTTTTTAAAATTTTAATTGATTTTTTTCTATTAATTTCCGATATTTTTATTTGAAAAGATTAAAAAATTTATTAGGATTAATATATTTAATATAATAAACGCATTTTTGAAAATTAAAATAAGCTTTAAAATTTTTGTTTTCGAACTTGCAGCGAAAATAAAAAATAAAAAATATAAAAAATATATCAAAATTAAAACGATCGATTCGTTCCGATAAAATTAAAACGTTATTACGTTTATAACGAAATCGTTATTTTTTAATTTAACTAAATATAATAGTTAAACTATAAAACAAAATAAAAAAAAGGGAAAGTTAATTCTTAAACGATACGATAAATAAATTAATTTTTAAGGGTGAAGATTTTAAAAAGAAAAAAATTTATATTATAACCTAAAAACTTAGCTTATTGCCAGACGGTCGGAAAATATATAAATATTTCCAATAAAGGGTTTTAATTTACGTAACGAGCTCGAAAAATTTAATAGAAAAAATAAAGCTTAGCATTTTAAGCCAGTCGAATAAAGGAAGTGGCTCGATGGGCTCGACGGGCTAACGAAACTTAATTACTATAAATAAATCGAGCTAATTTAAGTATTTCGAGCTCAGATAACTATATATACGCTTATTATTTCTATAATTTAAATAACATCAATTTGTAATAATAATTGGTTACTTAAATTACTTACGTTTATCTGCTATTATTAAACGTAATTTCTATCTTATTACTTAAATTCTTACGATATTATTGCCAACATAAACCGTACGACTAGGTTTAATAATTGGTTAAGCTTATAATCGTTATATAAAGGTTCCGATAAATTATAATTAATTTTTATAAAAGTATTATATTTTATATTAGACTTTTATATAAATACGAAGAATATTAAATTATTGTTAATTAAAACGAGATTTCGATACCTTATATAATTTTAAACGCTATTTAAGTTTCTGTTATTACCTTTTTAATATCGGTTAAAAATTATAAATGTTGTGTAAATTTATTTTTATATTTAAAATTTAATACGTTTAAATATATTTTTATATAATAAAACTTTTTAAAAATTTATATTTTATATATTTATTTAAATTTAACGTGCTATAACAGTAAGTACAACACACTAATAGGCGCAACACTTTTTCAGCTATCCCAACTATCTAGCTTTAATCGTTTATTATTTAACTCTAACATTATAGAACGTTTAATAAAAAAAAGCGAAAATAAACTTAGCGATTTAAAGTAAGAAACGAAACTCGAAACTTAATTTATAAAAAGCTTGGTTTTATTTATAAATTCTTATATTTTACCTTAATATACCGTTTTACCAGTAGATACGTTCAAACCGATATTACTTTTCCTTTATAAAAATTAACGCCGATCGAAAAAGAAAAATCGATTATTAACTAAATCTTTAACCTAAATACGTAAATGTTTTTTATCCAGCTTTTATATATTAAGAATATAACTAATTTATTACTAACTTCACGCGTTATTAAACGCGTTAATGTTATTTAAATATCGAAATTTATTAAATAATAATAAAAAGTTATACGTATTTAAATTAAAAATTTAATTATTAACGGATTTTATTCGAAAGTTTAAAAATATCTTGTAAATAATTCGAACTTATTTAAATTATTATCACAAAATACGATACTATAAAAAAAGATATTTATAACTTCGACGAAACTGGATTTTTAATAAAGTTTTTTATAATAACGGATATCATAATTATTAATACCGAAAAACGTAAGAATTTTAAATAGACGTAATAGAAAAATTAAAAATAAATTATAATTATTTAAATAATTATTTATTATTATAATGAAAGATTTACTTAAAGTTTTAATACCGTACTAATTTATTGTTAATAATTAATTTAAAAAATCGTATTAAATAATAATAATTAAATAATAAGTAAATTAAGTTTAAAATAAATGTAATATTTTAATAAATATATTCGGACGCGTATAAAAAATTCGAAAAATATTACGCGAATTATAATATTATTATACTTTATATATCCGTATATTTTTTATATCGACTTTAACCTTTTAACGTATTTTATTTTTCTATTTTAAAACGTATTTATTTATTATATATCGAAAACTTAATACGACGTTATTATATTTATATTATTAAATAAAACTTTTTTGCCGGCTTTTATAACGTAGTTTAAATTATTATAACGTCCGAAAATATTAAATTTAAATTCGCAAAACTTAATTTTATCTTATTTAATTTTAATAACGTTTTTTCCGAACTAAAAGTTCTTTTAATTATATTTACGCCGATCGCTTTTTCGTTACCTTTTGCCGGTTTTATTGGTTTTTTTTATTACGAAAACTTTTAAAAATATTAAATAAATAACGAAATAAAAATGTTATTTATGAAAAGAAATTCCAAAATTATTAAGGTAATTCGGTAATAAAAATAACTAAATCGGTTAATTTTTTAATTAAAAATAACTTATTACTTTATACGAAAAGTTTTTTTACGGAAAAAAGTTACTTAATTACGTAAAACGAATTATATTTCAAGTAAACGTTTTTAAAAAAGAAAAATACTTATTATATAAAATAGATAAATTTTTTTAATTTAAAAAAAGGGGGGTAATAAAAAATGCAGTTAATAATAGTAAAAAAGAATTGTCGTAAAAGGGTTAAAATTAAGAAACGAAAATATGGCGTTTACGACAAGCCTAAATATAATACGTATATTTATATAAAAGTTATAAATACGTTTAGCAAAAAAAAAAATTTTCCGATTAATTTAAATTAATATAATATATTATTATTAAGTTACTTAGATTTATTACTATAAAGTGCCAAAAAGTGTTGCGCTTATTGGTATGTTGCGCTTAGTAGTGTGGGACGTTTTTTACATTTATTTTGATTGAGCCGTTGTATTTTTAAAAATATTTTTTCGTAAGATTTTAAGGTGTTCGGAAACTAAGTGGACCCGATTTGTACATACAATATATGCATCAAATTAGAAGAGATATTCCCAGGTAGAAATTCATAGAGCATTGCAGACTTCATGTGCGCGATATACTAAGCTCCGCTCAAGTACAATATCTGACTCTGAATGCAAGCAGCTTCGGGTAGACTCATTGTCATTATACTCAGATACCTTACCATGCAACTATTAAAGATTCTTTCTATTTGTAGCCAATGGTTCAGGGTATAACAAGTCTATGGAGACTCTGCATGATGGTGCCGTCAAGGCGCATCACGTCTTGAAATTTTTTGACTGGGTGAGACTCCCTGGCCGGCTTTGCCATCGGGTATGATATCCGAGCGACGGAACAAAGAAAAAGAAAGAGGAAAAAAATTTTTAAAAATTGTTGCTGGTATATACACATAGTAAGTCAATTAGTGGAATTGCCCTGAGTGCTCGCCGAGCTCTGAGTGTTATTGAGCGCTTCCATCTTTTCCAACCTTTGCCTCCTCGCGAACTCATCCAGTAACGCATGAACCGTGCCCAATGGGGTTTCAGAGATCTGAGCGCGTAGCCTTGGTGGGAATAAGTCCGATGGGTACGACCTGAACTCTTCCTGGAAGCGGTTCAACCGAAGCACCTGTTTCCAGCTCACTATGTCGTCGCCGATGAGAAAAGCCGGGAAACGTGCAAGCGCAATCTCCTCCAAGATCCACCGCCGCTGGAAGTATGGTCTGGTCGTAAAGTCGTTGGCGCCAATCCAGTGCGGCAACGTATACGCTTCCACACCATCCTCCGTCGGCATCCAGAAGTGCTGAACCTTCTTCGCCCACCGGTGCTGCGGCGAATAGTGTTCGGGATGCAGTTCCTTATCGCCGGGTTCACCCCAGCTCCGCGGCATGGCGTCGTCGATTTCCTTCAGCACCCTGAGGCCGTCGTCGGAGAATTCGCCCTTCAATCCAAGCCAGCCCACGACCATTTTTGCAGACCCGTATACCCGGGCGAGGACCTGCCTCGACCTCTCTCGCTCGTCGGCCTGATTGACGCAGAGCATGTCGAACCAAAGGCGGAGCGGGGTCCTGCCCTCCAGCTCGGGGTCGGGCAGGATGGATGATACATGTCGAAGGAGATGGAGCAACCAGCGGGGTCCTCTCTTTTGCGGACGCTGCGATGGTCCGCTTTCCGCACTATTCAGGAGAGTTGGGAAGAAGACCGCGCGCATGTACCTGAGGGCTTGGGCGAGATGCGCTGTGAGCACGATGGGCACGCCGTCGACGAATATCTTTTCGGTTTCCGAATGGTCGCCATAGAGCGAGGACAACCCCAGGTACTCTAGATCGTCGGTGAGGGGGACGGTGATAAGCCGACAGACGACCGGTTCGTCGAGGCTTTGCGCCGGAGCAACCTCGAGGAGTCGTATCTCCTGTTTCGAGGCATTCAGACGTTTGTACTTGATCTGTCTGGTCGCCATCGTCGCCAAGGGGAGTTGACGCGTGAGTAGAAATCAGATCACTGTGGGGGGGGAATACGTGCTGCGTGAAGGCAGTGTTACATAGTTTTGCTGCAGGTTGTCAATTCCGCTGCGGGTTGACCGCAACGTAATTGGCAATGTCATTGATCTGTGCATCTAAGTGGATCGTCGATTACAACAACCTGGTCCGCCGTCGAACATGGCTGATCCATGTCTCGAATGCAAGCCCTCAGAGCAGGGTCGCCGCATCGTCGCTCTTACTCTTTCGTCTCCAGCTAGATCCCATATCGGTATTTTAGCCGGAACCGGGAATGTCAGCCGCGCCCCTGGTATGATATGGCCCCCGTATTGCGATGATATCGCTGTCAAAGCGCTTCAAAAACTAGATCTTCGCGGGTTGACGGTCGTAATAGGTCGTAAGACTCGACCGTGCTTCCCGCGGAGTGTGTGACAATTTCGTCAGCAAGGGCTACCCGGAATAGTCAAAGAGTCGATTGTAATGGACTGGTCCCTTTTATCTCATTTTAACTGCTTATTACTCTTGGCCTTTCGACCCATACGCCTGGCGTAGAACGCCGCTACAGAATTTTGAAGGCTTACATAACGTCGTAGAGTGGATCCCCAGGAGATTGCCGACATTTCTCTGGCGTTTTCCGTCTTCGCGGTGGATCGTTTCCTTCAACGGCCGTCTAGACACAGAATCGCAATCCAGACTCCATACTGGATGCCCATGTCTGTCTGTATGCCCGACTGGCCCGCTTACCGTATCCGGGGTTGTCCTATGCCACGTATTACTCACCTCGGATGCATCCTGTATCCTCTGGGAGGGTTGGATTTGTCGGCAATTGGTCCCAACAGGACGGATCACCCAGCAGCCTGCTAAGGTGGCGGACAAAATAATTGGGTAGCATGAATGGTGAAAGCTAATGCCGGCCAAGAGAAGCTAATGCAGTGGATTGATCATATGTATCGCCCGAGAGCTATCTCTCTTACTGACAGACTGGATCAATTTGAACAATAACGCAACGAATTAAAACCAAGGGAATGTCTATTCCATCTGGGGAACCTAGCAGTGGGCCCGTTAGCTTGCATCGGCTTTTGGGGAATTTCGAGAGATAATACGTGTACAAATTATTATGTCCACTACCTTGCGTGCGTACCATAAGTGAGCAGGCTCGTTGTAGCGCCGCAGTTCTTCGTGCTTCGTCAAATTTTTAATGTGTCAGTAATAAACCCTATCGGGACGCCTTACCGACGATCATCCTTAACCCAGGAATATTACTAACAAGGGTATTACTCTAGCCTTGAATATGCAGCTAGTACAGTACCGCTGTTAAGTACGTTAGTTAGGGTCGGTAGGCCTCAGAGGGTTTTAGAGGGCCGGCGAGAGACCCTTGATGTAGCTACATGGTCTTCATACTTGCATTGGTATTGATGGCGGCGATGGTGGTAATGGTCGTGTGTGCTGAATAGTCGTACCAGCGCTGCTCCGTTAATGCTCTCAGTTGGTAAGGGGATGGATTGACCAGTAGCGGTGCTAGAAAGGGTTTAATGCTAACGATTCGACGAGGCGCGAATAACTGGGGTGTGATAGCTGAGTCGTGTGACCCACATGGCTGACCAATACCAGCTAAGCCAGCATTGGCGTTCTTTAGCAGCTCGTCTTAAGCCCTTTTCGTTTACACCAGCGAGCCAAGCCATGGCTTTTCGCAAGACGCTACCAGCTGCAACTCGCAGGGATATATGTTGTTAGCTACCTCCGCCAGTTTTTATTTTACAGCCAGATGGAATCACATATAACTGTATATGGTCTTAAACGTTACAGATCAATTCGTTAGGACTTGCCGTTACTCCAAGTTATTAAGTCGGCGAAATTATATTTTCGCATGAAATCGGCCAGGGTACTTAACATATAACTTTTTAATATACTTTTACATAATAACCTTCCATGGTACAGAATGGCCCAATGGAGGTAATGAATCAAAAGAAACCCCGTGATTTATATCGAGTGATGCAGGCACTCTCCTCCTTGGACAAGCGGGGCAGTTTCCGAGGTTTGTTCTGATAGCCGCAGCAAGCGATAAATATTACCCGAAGACTTTGATCTGATATCGCATCTCCTTCTGTAAAGCGGTGCATATATCTTCGGGCTCATGCTGTGGCTGATCTTAAAAATCGAGGGAAATATAAATATATCTGCACGTCAACCAAGTGCCCGTCGAATCCATACGTCTTCCAGAACGACATACGTCAGAGCTTGTTCGACTGGAAAGTATACGCCCCCATGTCGTAATTTGCCCACCCTGCGCCTATAGTGTACAATACGCACGGGTATTTTCTGTTAGTTACCTCCACCTGGTCCACTATCTTCCAAAGTAAGCTCGCATTCAAACTTATATGTGAATAAACGTTACCTAGCAGTTTCATCCGGCTTAGCCCAATCATGAGGTACTAAAAATTGATACTGGAGAAAGTGGTTCATGTATGTCCCATACAATTTCTAATAAGACTCTACATTCTGACCTTTGATGGCAACAACTGGACCTGTGGAGCCAACTAGCGGAGAATATACCCGGATACTGTAGTCATGCAGAAGAATGCAGAGAACCCTACAAGAGGCTTAGTTGAAGCTGTCTGGCCCGGTGAACGCATCACTCAAGCTGGGCCAGGCCAGATGCGATCGTGGGTAATCGCGCAGCGTAAAATCTCAAGCAATCCGGGGCATGCTCCTGGTGTGCATGCAGTTGGTTACCCGGTCATGCCGGGTGACCGACTAAGTCCCTACGGAGAGCATACATATAACGGCAATCAACCAAGCCACCATCTACCGGACTTAAAAAGACAAAGTGTGGAGAGAATTTCCGGTTAGCATTTCCCACATATTAAGGCGTAGCCCCGGCGCTACTATATCAGCGTAAGTTCCCCGTCATCTTGGCTTGAATCTTACAAAATCCTTGATCCTGATCACCATGGGGAACCATTTAACAACTCTGAAACGTCGGTTCAAGCCACGGAAGGGTGGTCAAGAAGTCAGGCAACTTACTCCGAAGCAATTAGCGGCTCACCTCCTGCCCCTGTACACTGAACTTTTCAGAAGTATAGGCTACACGTCGGCACCGTCGTGTAGCGACGAAAAAGCCAGCGAGCTCTTGGCACTGATGCATGAAAAGGCCGTTGAGTACGGAGTCCCCCTTGATTCCCCTGTGTCGGTGAAGGGATTCCGACTCGGGTACTCCGAAGGAGCGGTAAGTCTTCTCAATATCTGACTCGGAACTTTCAAATCTTAGGTGCATGCCTAACAGCGGGACTTAGTTAGCATATCCGGAACACCCCGTTGAGGTACAGGCTTACATTGCCCTCTGGACATGGATCGTTGTTCAAATCGACGACGTCGTGAACGACATTAAAGACGCCGTCGATCACTTTCAGCAACGATTCTTTTCAGGAGAGCCACAACCGCACCCTCTCCTCCATGCAATGGGGGAACTCCTGCGCGAGGCTTACGATTACTGGGACCCCGTCCTAGCTAACATACTCGTAACCTCCGCCCTGAATTTCCTGACGAGTACCCTTCTGGAGACGCGAGAAGGTTTCCAGAAGATGACCGTGACAAAAGCAGGCACTTCGTTTCCCTACTACTATCGTGATCTGACAGGGCTTGCCGAAGCATTCGCCATTTTTGGATATCCTACGGCTGTTTATCCCGAAATTCAATACTTTTTAGAAGCAATTCCAGATATGGCCGTCTTTATCAACACGTTTAACGACGTAATATCGTGAGTCCCGCAGCTATTACTGTCTCGAGCTCTCATACTGACTGAAGGCAGTTTCTACAAAGAAGAGCTCGCCAATGATGACAGAAACTACATACACAACCGGGCGATGTGCGAAGAGAAGGAGCCCCTCATAGTCTTGAAAGACGTCAAAAGAGAAGTAGAGGACTGTGTAGCTAGGATTCGGGCTATCCTCAAAGGGAGGGGGATTTACGCAGAGTCGTGGGAGATGCACATGAGAGGCCATATAGCCATGCACACGACGAACCCTCGCTACAGGCTCGCGGAGTTAGGTTTGGGCGAGAAGCATCCTTTCCCAGAAGAGTCGTTGAAGAAGAAACTAGAACAATGAGCGGAGTTCTATGAGCTAGGGAACAGGGTCGACTAACCGGATTGACGACAGCGGCATAACGGGCCCCGAGTATGACTGACGATGGATACTACTATCTCGAGAATGACCTTAGACGAATTTGGCTTTTGTTGAAACCTAGAAAATAGCGCATGAACTGCAAAAATCGCTTGAGAACCGACAGACTTGCATTGCTATGAGCGAACCACTCCAACTTATGGGAAAAGTCTGAGGGGAATCCGCCCGGCTGGAACGCCACTAATTTTACTGAGAACGGGCTCTTTAGAACGTGCACTTATTCCACTAACCCCTTTTGCTTGTCCACCAGACTAGTTATAGCCCCACCTACATATAAGACATGCCTTTATCATGCCGCCACCCGGACCAATATCCTAGTTAACCCGGGTCGTCCATAAAATGTCGAGGAATGCGAGTCCCTGTGTGAAACGACAGGCTGTGATACATGCCGAGAGCTGCTAGCTGAATACATATGCCTCCTGATATAAATAAATTAATGATGGGGACTGACATTCCTCGCGCAGCTATACACAGGGGACAGTGCGTATGTAATATGAAGGTTTGCTAGTCATAATGGGCAAGTTAGAACCCAATCAGCCTAGTACGAGTAAGGCTAATATTTCTAATCTAGCGTTTCCGTAAACATCGTCCCTGGTGTATACATTGTTTCCCTTTTCTCCCAACTTCCCGCTAGGCAACGTAATACTGACCGGGGCGCATGATGTTCTTCCAGTAGCGCCATGATTGGAATAATTGAGGACTGTGAATGATGATACTCACTGTGAATGTAGCCAAGGGCGTCCTGGCCGCCTTTGGATGTTGTCCATGAATAAATTGCTAAAGACATTTGGTGTAACCATTGCAGCCGCCGAGCTCCACCTGTACCAAGCTTCTGCCTGCGACTGATCATACGGGCAATCCCCGCTTCTATTAACTTCCGCCAATTTCAAGCCACAGGGTTTGCCCGGGATTCGAAAGTCGTACACCAGATATTGTACTTAGACGCCTTTCTATTCGCTCTACAGATAGTCCTCGGGACCACTCCGGAGCGCTTTCAGAGTCTGTGCCATGGCTGGGATCTGCGCGATTCTGCTGGGTGTCGGTTCTCACTCTGTTCGGCAGACGATAGGTAGGTGTCTCTGCAGCTCTTCTAGCTATGCCCCCACGCTTCCCTTAAGCAGCTAAAACGGGCCAATAAGACACTCGCATATAACCCTTGCGTTCCCTTTCAGGAAGACGCCAGTTAGGCACTCTAGTAAAACTGGTGAAACACGCCAATTGAAGTTCCATTATGTCCCGCTCAGCACTTTCCACCAAAGTGCCAAGAGTCACACATCGGAATGCGTACTGATGCCACCAGCCAATCTCAAGTGTCAAACTATACCAGCTTGAAAACAAATGGCTGCAACTCGAAATTCAATACATGTCCGCCTCAGAATGCATTCTCGTCAGGGGTATACGACCCTCATACCATACCTGCCATCGAGCCTTACTTTCTCAGACCTCCTAAATGAGAATGTTACCTTCGAAACGAATATGCTCTATGTCTCTTCTCTAGTAATTCCTCTATGAAATGGCTGGTGCGATGCAGATATAATTATGTGATTTGCTACAAAGGCGCTTTCATCACCACCCCACGACGAAGTGGATTTCAGGACGGGGTGCGTAAGAGTATGCTTTAGTCCCTGATTGGTATAGGTCCTGAACTGGGATGATTTGGTGATCCATGCCTCGGCCCTAGCTTATGACTCGCGAAACTACCTTTCTAACATTGTTATCTAGATCTTGTGGTCGAGTGCTGGCATGACGGTCTGGGCTCATGCCTCGACACCCACAGCAGTGGGGCTTTCCGCAAGCACAAAGTGCTCTATTTCAAATTAGGTGCCTGCTCTGGCTTCTCCACGAATCATTGATGTTCGAGCTGCCTAGTTTGAATTGAGCATGGGGTAGATCCGAAGTTACCGTGACCACGGGGACCTTGTTTCCCCCCTCTGAAGGTTGGGCCACGTTCCTGAATATGTTGGGCTTGCACCTAAGCCATTGGAGAAGAAGTCGACCGAAAGAGTTACCGCACATACTTAGTTCTGGTCTAACGAGCGTACACCTTAGATGGCTCATCCTATCGACCAAGTATAACCTTAACCGGAGAAGCCACCTTTTCAGGCGGGGATCATCCCACCATATGTGCTGCTTCCCATTACACGCTACTAATCTTAATTGGTAGATCGATTCTTCTCCTGATGTCATGTAGTCTTCCTCCCATTCTGTCGGTACGGAATCGTCTGATCTCGTACCCCTGAAAATGAATTGCAGCTGTACTATTACGATGTATTTTGTGGTTCTCGCTAGCATAGTACGGATATCCCGCCGCGAGAGACGGGACCTAAGGAGTGGCGGGGATACACCATGTTACAAGTCGCCCTGCCTGCTTAGACGGCGAATGACCACTACCTGTTGTGTGGATTTCCACAAATATTTGCGCAGATTCAGAGTCCTTTTCTGCTTTGGGTAATAAAAGATACGGTCGCATGGCTAGGACGAACTGGCTATTCCCATACTACCTGCATCAAACACGTCACTTAATATCTATTCATCTGCCAGAAGACGCCTCATTCCCATCTGATAGATCATGCTTCGCTCCGGGATCGCCCAGTGTTGTCCCATCGTATGAATCTTTAGCCAAAAAGAATATTTTAAGAGACAGTCGCCACCACCCTCTTTTTCTGATCCTGCTCTATACGTAAGTGTTAGAACATATGACGTTTCAACCCAGTTCGAGCGCCCGATCTTTTGTCGAAATCCTACAGTGATACGGAAGAGGCATTATCTTGCCGACTGTGCTTTTTCCCATTAGGAACCTTAGAATGAGAGTGATAGTTGTTAGTTGTTGTTATAATTACGCTGTTTCTCCGTGTTCCTGATGTCGCCAGTTGGCACAGTTTGCATCGCGGTAGCTTTATGTGTGTGGTTTATGTCGCTTTACTTCAAGCACTGAAACATGGTGGCTGTCTCGCGTTGGATGGTAGTGACATGGTCGCAGAAAACACCACCCTTAGAGCTTCAGGGACAATCCGGAACAACGTTGCTCCTTTCCGGAGCTCTATATCAGTGGATCTATCACTCAAGAGCTGTGCAGCTGCTTCCTGGTGAGTGTGACGTACATACAATACGGTGGTCCGTGGTTCGCCAAGGGGGACGAATCATCTTCACTCTCCATCCTGAAGATTAAAACAAGCTGCCTGTGCTTATTTAATATTTGCTAATCGCTACTCTGGTGCCCCCAGAAAGCTTGACTGCTTAAGTTGAAATAGCGGGGAAGCGTAGAGTTAGCTGGTGTCGTTGGCGTAACATCGATATATTGCATGCCCGAGCGGGAACAAGAAGCTCGTTCGCCTATGTATCCTTAGAAGGGATAACCACAACTGCTGACGATAGAGTGGCGCCGCTGATCTTCCAAATCACACAATCAAGAGCCGGGTAATGCAGAGCAATGGAAACCAGGTGTAAAGTTCTCCAATCTCTTGGAGAGTGGCAGCGCTTGTAGAGGACGAGTTATCCGTAAGGCGACCACCCCATCAACGCTCCACCCCCTCAACGCGCCGGTAATTTCCCATACAAAATCGTGAAAATCACTATATATTTAACAATACTTTAAAATTCGAATAGAAATCCAAAAAATAAGTAATCTTCTGTATTATGATTAACGTTAAGTTCTTTACGAAGTAAAAATAATTTAAAAAAAATTATAATTACGTAATATTTTTAATTATTTTATTATATTTAATAAACGGTTTACTATATATTTTATATATAATATTAAGAAAATTTATAACTTTTTAAATATTAAGCATATTAAAAAAATATTTTCTATATAATTAATTCATTATAAAAGCTATGTAATCGCGGTTTCATTTTTTATATATCTTTATTAAATATATATATATATATATATATAATATAAAAAGTAAAAGTGGAGAAAAATTGAAAAAAAAATTGTACAGGAAAAATAATGCATTATTTTTAAATATTAATAATATAACGAACAATAAATACATATAAATAATAATTTTAATAACTTAAAAAAATATTTAATTAACCGAAAGCTTATATTTTTATCTATTTTTATTACGTAATTAATTATTATTTAACTTACTAATTAAATCTTAACAATTTTCTATATAATTTGTATAGGAAAATATTAACGCTTTACTTTCGTAACTTTAATCTTAATTTTATTTATATAAATATTAATATTATTAAGTATTACGTCTTAAATTGTTTAATTTTAAGACTTTAATTACTCTTCCGTCGGCCGTTTTTTAATATCTATTTTTGTTAATTAATTATCAATATGCAGTTTTGTTGATTTTGTATGAGAAATGACGGCGCGTTGAGGGGGTGGAGCGTTGATAGGGTGGTCGCCTTAATGGATATGATAGTACGGCTCTGGTGTAACATGAGTGTCGCTTTGAATGCTATTAGAGTGCGATAACCTATAGAACTTGATTTTCGGGTTTCACGGTGCTTCACCTCCGTTATGTAACCACTGAACTACTTAATAGAATCGAACATAAGGTTCGATTCATCAAAGGTAGAATAAAAGGAGGGTATGGTCGGCCTTATTACGGACGAGAGGCACTGGGAGGGCGCCGTCCTCGTCCTCCGCAAACTACAGGATGACCAAGGGTTGCAGCTAGTCTTTCTCCAGTATTTACAACTGGCGACGCCCAGTGTCTCCATGAGCGAGAGAGCGACTGCGACGATGGACAGAATAGGGGGCCATCTATCGACATCATGGAGATCTGGTGGGGAACACCCGACCTTGAAAGCCCAATGCATGTGGTTGACACCGTAAGCATCGCGAGCCGTTTTATTTACATATCGTGTCAGATCACGGCTTTCTACTGGCGGGAGCAGACTGGGACCTGGCCATGAAAGTACGTGCATTCCGTAAGCTGGCTGCTCGGGAACAATCAGGACAATTGGTCATGGCACAAGGAGCAATCGTATCAAACTAGCTCTATATAACGGGCTACGATAGGAAATACGACAACGGAAGAAAGTGCTCCTTCATGATAAATTTTTGTCTAGATCTCCCTTAACAGCGGGCCCCTCTTGAATGGCTGCATGACTTGAAATTGCAAAGCTTGCGGGAGCGCATCCTGGTTCCAGTAGACAATGCCATGCCTTAACCAGTGAGCATACGTTCCCGGAATATCATCCGAGCCTTCATGCTTCCTCCATAGTGACCCCAGAGTATCGCCCAGGACTTTCAAAATCAGCCCGTGGGCGAGCTTGAACCCAAAACTTCTCTGTAAGCAGCCCTCGACGATCTCCCTTGCCTGTTTTTGCTCTGCACTCTCGGATTCGCCGGCTTTGGGAAGGGGGAGCGACATGAGTTCGAATGCCTTGCGACCGTCCCACGCAGTAAATTCGTTGATCAGCTGGGAGCCCTCCATGTAGTCGATGGCGTAGATGTGCTCGGCTACGTATCTGGGCCCGTCCCAGCCGTCCTCCTCGTCGACAAGTCCCATCACCATCGTCATAGCCTGAGCTTGGACGATATAATCCGACAATTCCCTTCTGGTCGCATCTTCGAGGCTCTCTCCTTGTAATGGAACGCCCTTCAGTAATGGGCTCATATGCATACCCTCAGTGCTGTCCTTGCCGCCATCAGCAGCCCAAAGCGCCAGGAGCAGGCGGTGGCACCGTTCAAACATCGGGTTGTTCCTTCCAGCCGCTAGGAAATAGTTTGTGAGGCTCCGACCCTCGACCCCGCCTATGTTGTAACTTAAAATCTCAAATCGCGAGGACGAATTTCCAACTGTCTCGCTCCACATGCGATCTAGGTCACCGATCTGCATCATGCCCACATCCGCGTACACGCCACCGTACTTCAGCAGTAGTGGCCACCGGACCAGGTCTGATATGTGCTGGAGCGCGTAGTCTCCTGAAATGGTACCTTCCTGGAATGCCCGCGGGAAAGTGCCCGGATCGGAGACGTCTAGGAAGTTGGCAACGTTGAGCGGGGATCCCGGTAGGCGATCCACCACACGGACAGTCCACCCGGTCTTGGAGAAGCGCCTATGCCATGCGCGGACGTTGCGCTTCGCATATGGGTGCATGTTTATATAACCGCTATGCCAAAAGAACCAGATGTTCTTCTCGGAGTCTGAGAGTTGCTTTGGGTTTAAGAGGTCATGCTCGATTTCTGAGTCTGGCCGAAGGTCGAGCAGCTCCTTTGGGATAGCATGCATCCCCGCTGGGATCGGATAATAAAGGGAGTCCATTGTGTGATGTTGGGTTGATATGGATGACGATGTAGTGCTATGGGGTAGCAGCATTAATATTATGCCCTCCAGTTTAATACGATCTTAGATTGCAAGAATACTGTGTCTGGTTCGTATTAGAAGTTTTCGAAGATTAAGTGCTTATCAATGGGAGAATACTGAGATCGAACTCTACCGTTAACTTGGATACCTTATATACGCGATAGGGCCGTAGGGGTGAGCAGCATGATATACTATATCACCTTTGGATAGACCCTCAGTCTCACAAAATCCGTTCGTTGCCGCAATCTGATTGGCTAGCATGCGGGCCCATTTATTGATTCATAATGAGCATCATGCGCGTGACGGTTCTAAATCCGAATCCAGGTTCTGGATAGGGGCTAGTAACTTGACAACTCTGCTTGTGATTGGTGCAATTCTGGAGTGATGTGGTTCACCACCCTGCGCCCTGCGAAAGGCTTATCTGCACTTCTTTCCATTTCGAAGTCTGGAGTAATGAAGGCAGTGCCCCTTTGCATTATTGCTCTGTTTACTCACGTTACCCGATTGACTCGAGGAAACCTTAGGCCCTGGATGGATCTTTCCCCTGGGTACCATCTCCAAGGCCCCGTGCATTTGACTGATTTCGCCCGATAATCACATGCATCTTCAAAGTGATCTGGTATGAATAGCGCAAGTTGCCGCAATAAAAAGCAGAGTAGCGAGATGAAGCGACGCAGGGGTCCGATTGTGTCAGGGCTAGCAGCGTTGTCTTCCCTACCATCGCAAAGAATGATATGCAAGGGATGCCGCTGCTCCTCGCCAATTCCGCGCCCGTCAACCAGAGAACCTTTGAGCTTGGTGCATATATCCACTGCTGCAGCTTTGAGACGATCTCACCTGACATGACGTTGTGACGTAGTTGGGGCATGCGAAGCTCATCACCGACGACCTCTATATCAATGAACCTCTCGAGAATACGAGAGTCAACTTCTATCTCATGGCGATTGTGTATAGTGCTTGGTGCTGGTAGTGACCTTTTTTTTGGTTGAGAGCACTTCCTTTATGTGTGACGTCTTACCTGTATAACAGACACCACGCCAGTAAAAAGACTCGTATACTTACCCACCTGAGGAAAGATGGAAAACAGCTGGGAACGGGCAACTAGTGTAATCGCAGTAGTCAATGAGGAACTGTTTAGCTTGCTTAACCCCTTTTCTTGTCTGGTTTCCCAGTCTTGCACTGTCGTATTGTCGTGGGTATATATAACGCTATTGCTAACCACGCAATAGCGGCGTCGCTTTTGCGACACGTATCAATGGTCCGCTTTATCATCCAGATGTCAGGGAGCTCATTTTCTGCCGCACAAGAGACGTTCGCGTCGGAAACTTGAGTCTGGAACTCCTGCCAAGCAACTTTGAGTTCCTTGCATTCTTTCTCAAGGCGAATGGCCTCGCCCTCTCTGTTGGACTAGTCAGACATACAAGATGATGAGTGATCGGTCTGACCCGAGACCAACTCATTGATCCTCCACTTCGAATTGAAGCCATCTTTGTCATTCAAGCCGCTCACGTTCCATTCTTTTCTGCCGTATTTGTAGGCTGTTTTCATATTCGTTCACCGCATGTGCTAGTCCTTTTTGCGGCATATATACTGCAACGTCCAACTTTTTGTTCGAACAAAGCGTTTTGCCTTTATCGACACTGTCGGCACTCATTGCGTTATTTCAACTGCGTGATTGGCATCACAGGGAGAACGAAGAACGTGAGTCAAAATAAGGTAGGTAGAAAGGAGCAGTTGACGAATGAATTAACCATTTGCTGCTAGGAGTAGCCATTTTACCTGGGATCTAAGTATTATAATGGAGGGCGATCGCCATTAGGTGAACGGCGGTTCTTACAAGCCCCCAAACTCTTAGAATTTGGTAAAGCCTAATGGGAACCGCTTCACATCGAGCCATTTTGGGCGCGATGCTTTGTTTCGTCAAACGCTAATGTATATCTTCTGCCGAAATAGCTCGGTATGACGAATAATGCATGCATGTAAGCTGCAGCTGTGGCTGCTTATTTTGGTATATGTTGATCGAGAATAAGCTTAATACCACGTCAAGCTGCAGGTGAACTTTATTAGGAGCTTAGGTAGCATGGATTGAAGTTATGCTATTGGGTAGACTGTATATGGTAACACAATCGTCTAGACCCCTGGAGTGCTTTTAGAATCCTTTACTAGCAGCTGAAAGGGTTTGGGTAAGCCGATGACATGCAGTGCAACCCTCCTAAATTAACTGACTACAATGCACCAGATTCTCGGCGCTTATATGAACGGCAACGTGAGTCCACCCCTACTTATTGAGCGAATGCCAGCTAAAAGTAGAGGAATATGCGCTGGTGGAACCCGAACCATTTATGGGTGCATTGTCATATTCTTGGCATTTATATTATAGTCTTGAGTCGCCATTCTAATAGACATCTTTATCAACTATCACCCTAATGACTTCAAAGCTTGGTAATATACGGACGACGGTGTCTGCTCCAGAAGCTGGCATATTGCCTGATGGGGCCGGTGCTTCGGCAAGGTCTGAGAACGTAGCCAGGGCAACACCTTCGGAGAAAGTCCAGGGTCAGCCTAGCATCCAGAGCGAGCAAGACTCAGATTTGAGAGGACAATTCAGTAAACACAGAAGAAAGGAGACTTTGTGTTACGTCGAATACACAAATGCGCCTCACGGACGGGATTCCTGACAACGTCTCTCTCTCTGGTTAAGATGCACATAAGCCTTCTGTCAGACCCTACTGAGGTCTAGGTCTGTTAGCTGCATCGTGGCTTAGCTAGCGTTGCTACTATTGGGATGCGTTGTTCGAAGGCCCGGTCTCGATGTCTCTCAGATACAGTTGTTTTCTGTGTATATAAGGAGGTCTCACAACCTCTCTTTCTAGACAGGACCTCTTAGAAGGTCAGCCAGATAATATCTTATTCATTCAGCCATATATGCTTCAGTGTGTGATGTCAGGGTCTCATACCTTCCAATAGTGATCCATCCACTTCTACTGGACAGGATGCGATATCGCGCGCAACATTATGGTGTCCAAAGAAAGGTCGCAAGCTGCTAGCTTAACTGGATGGGAAGTGTTCAAGTGCCCGTCATGCGGACAGAATCTGAGTCCGCCTAAAGACGCATGCACTAGCATGAACACTAATGGATGTTCACCTGCCTCGGCGGAAATCGTGGTCCCGCAAGCAGAATGCACGGCGTCGGCCCCTAACCCTGATGTCGTATACACGAACAGGTTCCGGTTCCGGACTGGCGGGATAATAGGGAATAAGACATGGGGCTACCTTCCCGGCTTGGAAGAGGAGACGAGAGACTTAACCGGGGCCCAGACATCGTTCTATCGTAGAGGTCATTACAGTGATTAAGACAAACATCGACCATCCCGACATAAGCAGACTACTGGTACCTCCCCCCATGATATTCTGAATAATCCTAGTTACGGCTTGGAGATCGAAACTCATCACATCAGGATCAATTCTCGGATATTACTGAGGAGTTCGCGGAAATTGTCACCTACTATCCCATGAGACCTAATAGCGTCCAGCCATAGTGTGGGGCCTTACGTTTTTCGGCACCCAGGGTCTGACATATGCAGGCATGAGTTTAGCAGGGGATCGGACGATTGAGGGCTTATTGCTTCGTCCTTTACCATATGAGTGAGATCGAAGAATACAGGATAACGCATTCTCCTGGCGCCGCCTCCGCTAGGACAAAAGACTGTTGCAATGAAACTTCACATCACCCTTTGGGCTTCTTCAATCTTCTGTTGAAAGATTCTATCAGGACGCGGTGCAACAAGGACTGAACCGGTATCGAAAGCCCGTTCCCACTGCCATATTTAAGATGCTCTGGCTTTATACAAGCCAGGCGCCACAGTTTATACACAAATGGACCGCAACATCCAGGCCTGTGTTATCAAATTAGTGGAGTTCGAGAATGACCTCACTTCGAAGCTGCAAGCGTCGGACCTGTTAGAGCTGTGGTACATGAACTTCGACGGCTGGCGTCTTGGGCGATGCGAGTGCAACCGTTTCATTGCTCCCTTTGAAGGAAAAATCGAAATAACGAGCCTACTTACCCATGCGAGCTAATCGACGCCAAAAACGGCGGGTTTACGCGGAAGAGGCCGGGCGAGAGGGCGAAAATTCTATCCCTGCCTCTGTGGCATCCAGGGAGCCTACCGTGGTGGCTCACTAAGTGATCCGCCTCGGCCTGTAAGCGCCTCATAAACAACCCCCTTTGCGGCAAAGAATGGTATTGGCAGCCACGGGAGTACGATGGCCCGGTGATCATAGACAAAGTCGCCTATTTTAATCACAGCATTGCGGCGGACCCCGGTGCAAAGGGAGTTCTCGATACGCGATTACCTGAGCCAAAGGTAGGAAAGGTTCAAGATACCGCAACTGACCAGGACCGCGTTAAGCACGAAGAAAATGATCTAACACCAAGACGATACCCCTGTTTGGATCCACCTGGAAGGCCGCTGATCAGAAGGGCACCTGGACGACCACCGACCGCGTATCCGAACCCCCCGCCTATACTACCGAAAGTTGACGAGGGAGACCCTACGCGGAAATATGATGTAAAGTTTCCATTTAATGGGTATGATGACATCGACCCGAAGGAGTCAATAGCCTAGACATCGTTGACCCCACCACCGGAGCCATTAACCGGCATCGGTTCCCTCCTTTGTCCTGGAAAGGTCATAGGATTCGTTCTCAGGTCGCGGATATGGCATAAGTCAGCAATGAAAGACAACTACTACAGAAGGTGACTAGCGAACCCCGCTTAGCCAAACAGAGCTCCTGAACGTAGAATGGTGCAGTAAACCTGCGGTTAACCGGCAGGCTGTCGACGTGCTGGTAGTACCGAAAGAACGAAAAACCATGATCAAGGCTCTCATTTACCGCTACAGAGACCCTAGAACGGCCGATGGCAGCGTCCCGACTCCCTGGACAGCTGAATTCTTGGAGAATAAGGGAGAAGGCCAGACATTCCCTCTTCATGATAACCCTGGAGTAGGCAAAACATCCGTAAGTGATCACATAAGAAACCATTTCTATGTTTGCTAACATTCGCATAGACCGCCGGCAAGTAGCGGTAGCGTATGATGTCTAGGAGCTACCTACGGTTATCTCTACCTAGAATGCATTGCAGAATCTACCGGGCGTCTTTGCTGTCACTCACGGGCGGTGATATCGGTATACGCTAAGAAGCCTTGGAGGTACGACTATCCCGATGTTTCCGTCTTGCCGAGAAGTGGGGGGCAGTCATGCTTCTTGATATAGCTGACGTCCTCCTCGAGAAAAAGAGTAACTTCTGATCCGCGGAGGAATAGCCTTGTAACTGGTAAAGCACCAAAATGCATTATTCTTCTAGGCAGCCGACGATGCTCTCCCCTATACAGAGGGAAAGATGCGAACAGATTCTGCTGTCGTTTAATGTTTCTACGTACAATGGCAAGACGAAGAACCGAGCAATTGGGTGCGTCATGAAGCCTAACCACCGGAGTTGGAGTACTATCGTGCAATTCTTTTCTTGACTACGAACCGCGTGGGCCATTTTGACGACGCTTCGTTTCCCGAATCCATGTAGTTATCCGCTACGACAATCTCGACGCCAATGACCACGAGAAGATATAGACTAACTTCTTCAACAAGCTGAAGATCCAACGTGGCAAATCGATAGAGGTTTCCGGGGGGCTAAGAAATATGTCCCCAAGGGCCCTGAGATGACCACGATATTCTGGAACGGCAGAGAAATCCGCAACGGTGCGTGAGATACTTGCCGCACCATTTACTTGGCTGGATTCATCCTAATACACTTATCCTAGCGTTCCAAACAGCAGTAGCGCTTGCGGAGTACCGCTTTGCACAGCAAAAAGACAAGGAAGAAGATGAGAAGGCTTGCCTCGAGCGCGAAGACTTCGAGAAGGTTCCGGAGATACCACAAGCTTTCAAAGGGTACTTACAGTTGGTCTCGGGTTGGACGAAACTCAGCGACCGAGGACAGACACGGCTCGGAATGACGACTATATGGAGGAGGTATGATGGTAGCATAAAACAAGTAAACCAGGCGAATCACAGGTCTCATCTGTTAGAATAGGGGTTTGAATAGGGGGAAGACGGTCCACAGGTAGGCACCTCTATATATACCGTTATCAGCCTTGTTATGAATACGAACATCGCCACTTTTTCCGTTGAAAAAAAGAAAGCAAACGAAGCTTAGCTCCTAGAAAATATCTCGAAATGATATGTTGACTGACTCAGAATACATGTCTAGCCAAAGAGAGTAAATTTTCGGCTCGATCGCGAAAAGGTACTGCCCCTGTTACCAACCCTTCTCCTGGTTGGGCTAAATACGGCGACAACTACACGACCGCAGCTACTTCGACACTACGTAATTTGGGTCATGGAACTCATGAAGTCCAGACCCTACCTCAGTCGAGTCACCGCCATTGGGCAGAGTTACTGTAGCGCGGGAATTAGGGGGAACCGAAATCTCCAAGTGGAAGCCATCATCGGCAATTCGCCACCGTGACTTGACTTCGCCATACGGGCTCACGAACTTCGCCTCGGCGCTTGTGATATCCCCGCCGGGGATGGGCGCGATGTCAATCGTCTTCCATCCCGGTGCTGCCGGCGCAAGGCCCCCGATCACCTGATGCATCCAGTCAGCGACGGCGCCGAACGCGTAGTGGTTGAAGCTCGTCATGCCGCTGTCGTTGGGAGTGCCATCGGGAAGCAGGCTATCCCAGCGCTCCCAGGTAGTCGTCGCACCCTGCACGACCTGGTAAAGCCACGACGGGACTTCGGTCTGCAAAAGCATTGCGTAGAAGTCCGAGGTCGCGTTGAGGTCGCGCAATGCGAAGCCCAGCTGCGGCGTCCCTGCGAACCCGGTGCCCACAAGATAGTTATTCTCTGCGACTATGGCGCGTAGGGTCTCGCCGGCGACAGCAAAGGCCTCTGACGATGGAAATAGGCCGAAGGCGATGGAAAGTGCGTAGGCTGTCTGGGTACGATTGGCGAGATTGCCATCGGAATCTATCCAAGCATTTTGGAATTCTTGCGTCAGGTCGGCACGCTGGCTCGCGTATTCGTTAGCTAGGGTGTCGTCTCCGAGGGTTCTCGCCGCCTTTGAAAGGATTTCGGTCATGCGGATCAAGTATGCATCAGCGACCAGGTGTTTCGCTGTAGTAGCTTCGTCCGGCTCGTCAGGGGGCGCTTTGGGGTCCAGCCAGTCGCCGTATTGGAAGGTTGAGCGGTCCCAAAGTCCGACACCGTTCCGCGGAAGGCCCGTGTCAATCCACGCTCGGGATTGGGGGAAATGCTCCGCGAGCATGACAAGGTCGCCAAATGTGCGGTAAAGGTTCCACGGATTGCCGACGACTACGTCGCTCCAAACTGCTGTAGGGTTGGGATCCCTGTCAGGGGGAATCACGGGTATGAAGTCCGGCGGAATCATGGTTCCATTCCTCTGCATCTCTGACCAGACGTCACGATGCCACCCCCGCCAGAACCCGGCTGTACTGTAAAGGTAATTCGCTGTCGGACCGAAGGCGTGCGCGTCGCCTGTCCATCCCAATCGTTCGTCACGCTGTGGACAGTCCGTGGGGACCGAGAGGAAGTTTCCTTTCATGGACCAACGCACGTTCGCATGGAACTTGTTCAGAAGCTCGTTCGAGGTTTTCAGCCAGCCGGTCTGTTCCATATCACTATGGACCACTATCGCCTTAATAGAATTCAACGTGAGCGTGGTCTCGTCCGGCCAGCCATCAACCTGCACGAACCTGAATCCGTGATACGTGAACTTGGGCTCCCAAGTCTGGGTTCCATTGCCGTGAAGGATAATCGAGTCTTCTTGGGTGGCCGTCCTCAGGGGCTCGAGTGCAAGCTCGCCATCGACTATTACTTCCGCGTGGCGAAAAGTGATGTTCGTGCCGGCTGGCCCCTTAACAGTTACGCTGAGCCAGCCAACGAGGTTCTGGCCGAAGTCAATTAGGGTTTTACCGGATGCCGAGGCGAATATTCGCTTGGCGCTGATCTCTTCTATTTTCTTGATCGGCGGACCATCCAGTGGCATGAGTTGGCCTTTAGGAGGGCCTACTTCTTTGACGGGAAACCAATCGCCAGCATCGAATGAAGAGGTGGACCAGCCATCGATATCGGCTTCTAGTCTCGAGTCGTACTGCTCACCATTGTAGATCTCGGACGTCTGAATAGGACCCAAGGACGATTTCCAGGACAGATCCGTCGTAGTCTGGACAGTTCTTCCATCTTGGTGCGTTACGGTCAATAACGCTAGAAGGCCCAGCGTGTCGCCCCAGACATTACGCGCGCTGTTGAAGCCTATACGGCCGGCGTACCATCCCTCGCCCACCGTGACCCCGATGGCGTTTTCGCCGCTCTTGACGAGGTCCGTCACATCATACGTGTCGTAGACATGCCTGTAGTGATAGGACTGCCAACCGGGAGCAAGCACTTGATCCCCAACTCTATTTCCATTGATCTCCGCCTCGTAGAGTCCCAGAGCCGTGATGTACAACCGGGCAGATGCAATGTCGGATCCCACGTTAAAAGCCTTCCTGAACAGAACTGGCCTCTTTGGTTTGTCGAGCTCCGTCTCGTAGTCAGCTCCGATGGTGACGGCGCCAGACCAGTCTTCTGAGCTCAGGAGGCCTATCTCTACCGTAACCCATTCGGACCATGGCGTCGAGCTCTGGCCCTCCTGTCCGTGAGCTCGGGCTCGGACGTTGGCCCGTTCGGTGGCCGCCAAGGGGGTTTCGGGCCATGGCAGGAGAACGGACTCTGGCGAACTCAGACTGTAGGTGCGGGACCTGCCGCCTTGCCCCCGCATAATCTCGAGATCATATGCAGACTGCTCCCATTCGGTAGCATTACCGGTGAACCTCCAGGAGATTCGGGGCGTTGTCTCGGCAATGCCAAGCGCCTGGCGATGATGTTCGAAAGTCACTTGCGATATAGAAACAGCCATGATGGATGGTATCGCGGCTGGAAGAATCCTCGGAACCCAGCATGACGACCGCGGTTGTCAACGAATATATATGTCGCCCCTGGCCTGGAATTGTTCATCGCCGGCTCGGGGTTGTTTGACCCGCCGCAGCAACGTATTCTGTAGTTTCGCCACAACCGTCGTTCGACAGATGCGGAGGCCGATCGGAGTGATGATGTTCATTCATACGTCTAGGAAGCCCATTGGTCTAGTTGTATCCTCCTCACGTCCGACGAAGGATCAGCATAGGCAGTTGGAGTTCCTCGGGAGTCATTTGTCCGTGCTGTTAGTACACTGATGTTCTTGACCGGTGCATTTGCCGAAGATCATGCCTCCTTGTGACCTGTCTAGCAAAGCCGGAAGGCTGTGACATGACTATGCAGTGTAGAATCTAGCCACTAGCATCTCTCTTCGTCGTGCGGGGAGATCGGACATGGTTCGGGGATGCAGCACTGAATCTACACTACTAAGTTGGTACCCCGGATGTTGAAATGCACGTCGGCAACAGGAGCTCCTTGGCGGCGCTTCTCCGCAGCCTATATGCGTCAACGACTCGAATTCGGCTTAGGAAAGGCCAGATGCTGGATAAGGTAGAATTTGCAATCCTTCTATTATGACAGGCTGCAGGCGCAAACGCGGGGGAATGGCCGTCGGGCACTGAGGAAGAGGATGGTGGGACATTAGGAAAGAATAAAAACATGGCCATCTTTGTTATCGTATTCGCCTAGTAACAGATTCGACCAATGACGTTAAAATGTGGGCCCATATACTTTACGCAAATTAGATAGCCCCAGGAATAGTACGAGATCCACAGCGAATTTTGCTTTTCACCTGAGCCATCTAGCAATGAGATAAGACGCGTATAAGAATATCACGTACTCTCCTATCCACGGAGATATTCGTATTTTACTTTCTAGGGGCGCCGCTTTCCCACATGTCTAATCCTTCTAGAATGGAGAATTGACAACGGGTCCCAATCTTTGTCAATGGCGATCAGCACTTTTGGTTGCTCATTCGAGACCTGTAACGGTTGAACTATTGTGGGCTATGGCTCTTTCTCAATGATGAATTTGATCCGACCGTTTTTGATGCGGCGCACCTGAATAGATTCAACACCTAACCGCCTGATTCCAATTCCACATTAACCCAGGCAGCCCCTGGGCACGGCCGAAATGCTGGGCCCGAATATCAAGGGTGCAAGCCGAGCTAGACGGCTGGGAGTCCTAGGCCCGACACGTCTTTAGTTTATAAAGGAGCCTCCCACGAAGTACGATGCTTTATCAATATATTCGAGTTGAAAGATTCGGTTACGATAACGTCCAGCCCCTCCGATAGAGTCCATAGCACATCTGTCTTGGTTAACCATATTTGATACCTGCCGCTGCCATTAACCGCATCGACGTCTGACCGGCAGTCCAACCCCAACCATGGAAGAGTCACTAGCAAGTCTTCGGGGCAATTTCTCTTGCTCCGGGCAAGCGTATTCCACTTCTACGTCGGTCATCGTTCCAAGCAATAACACTGTGGGCATCGTGACGTATCTACCGAGTTTCAACAGCTCTCTCGAGAACCACCCAACATATACAGCTATGGCTTCCTGTTGTTCGCCGAATGAAGTTAGCAAGCTCGATATGGACTGCGTTCTCTGGTGCGACTTACCGCGGGCATATGTGGAGGACCACGACGGCTTTTACGACTGTCTTAATAACAATGATCGAGGGATCGGCGCTACGAGTATCCGAGAGGTGATCCATGGTACTAATGAGAGCGTCGGTGTTGGGGACGTTGACCGACTGAATATGATGGGTGTTGGCGTGTTGGCCTTGGTCGCTGCCTCGTTGTGCTTTTTATCTTAAGTTCAGCAATAGCCATCCCAAAGAGGAGGATCATCGACAGTTTCCGCGGGTGAATGGGGCCCTATGTTACTCTTTGTTAGCTGCCTATCGTTCAACCTGTGTCCGAAAGCCTCTAAGGGGCTAGAAACACTGTAGTTATGTCGTTGACAGTGGATACGTGTTGAAACAAGCATTCTGCAGCTGATTAATCAACAGCCTAGGGCGGTCCGACCCATCTCTCCCGGTTCCCTGCTCCCCTTGTTTCGCATGTGCATAGGTATTGTGCTCCGTGTTATCGGTGATCACTGATTTATCTCGGTAGGGACAAGGCGAGCACTCTGTTAGACTAGTGGAGCTACGAGGTACAGGGGCAAGTCCGCTAAGAATTCCCCCTTTCTGCGGCCCTAGCCGCGGACAGTAACAGAAATCGGTTGACCATCGACAGGCCTTCCATGATTGTCAGCAACAATTGATGTCGCCTAGAATGGAAATCTCTCTACCATTCAATCTCACAATGGTTACTCGGTCGATAGGCGTAAGCCCACAGAAGCACAAGTAGAACACCTGGCTTCTGACCATAACCTAAGTTACGATGGCAGGTCATTCCCGGCACCTACTCGGGATAGACTCGAGCGGGATATGGCCCAGAAGAGACGATGGTCTCAACACCACAAAGTACTGTCAGGTATGGCCAAACGCTGACCGGGGAAAACTAAATGTAGAGCAAGTTGCGTCGCGTGCAAGAAAATGAGAGTCAAATGTGACGGGGTCAAGCCAATATGTCTTAGATGCGAGAAATCCGCCCATAAGTGTGAATGGTATTAAAATGCCAGGGTCGAGCTGAGTGAGTGCACAGGGCGGGCTAGGCGATCGGGCGTACGTGCCATGATGCCGCACCCAGCCCGTCCGCGGAGGAAGATCCTCCATTTGCAGAGCCAGGAGCGGGACCCGCTGACCCTGCTGCGGACACCCCCGGCCGCTCTCCGCCTAGACGAGCGAGATGTTAACTACTTCGACAGGTTTCGGAACCAATGATTGGCGACATGTATGGAGCGCCAGCTCGAGAACGAGCATCCTTCTAAAGGAAGCCCTGCGTGACGAGTGCGTCCGACGCGCCCTGTTCTCAGCCTCGCAGCAATGTCGCATGCACTTGAGATGCATATCCCCCCACGCCGGTCTCCGCGATGGCAGTTCTAATCTCCTTACAGCCAAAAACAAGCTTATTAAGTTGTAGCAGAAGGGTTCTACCAAACATGCTTCTGAAGTCTTTGCTTGGCCGTTCTAGTTCATCTAACATGCATTTTTACCCTCAGGGACTTCAACTCCGGCCGCTTATTCCGATGACACCCTGCATCACGTCCTCGTGCCAGATGGTGACTTAATTTGGCGGCGCAAGCTCCATCGAGCCTGCAGCCAACGAGAAGAGAAGTAGATACCCGTATCATATAGATGCCATGGGCCGCGTGAGATGGAGAAGACCTCGTGGCGCTACACAGGTGACAATACTCTTCAGGTCACAGATCAACAACTCACGCCTCGAATAGCTAGCCGTCAGCTTCCGTCCGATTCCGGTCTCTGAGTCCTACCAAGACGGCCAGTCTTAGCCCCCGGTTTGAGTATGCCACCCTCGGCAGCATTGGATTTCATTGTTGTTGGAGGAGGTATAGCCGGCATAGTTATTTCCAGCAACCTACATCAATACAACAGCTCTTTCCAGACACTCATGATCGAAGCCGGTTCTGATGCAAGTAATCGCGCTGGTCTTCTATATCCAAACGCTACCAACCAAGTCTACTCTCAGTTTAGCTAGGGCTATAAGTCGGTACCGCAGGCGCACATGGATAAGAGGGAGGTCGATCAGCCCGGTGGACGCGGCATAGGCGGAGGCTCTATCACCAACGGATGTAAGTGTTAGCGTGAGAATTTAGGAGGGCACTGAACTCACACTTGAGAAGACCGATGGTCCAGAGGAGACGTGGTCGATTCCAATGACTGGGCGGACGCTATCGGGGACTCTCATTAGGGTTTACGAGGGGATGCTACCATACTTCGGGATGAGCGAAGATCGGTTCAATGATACTGAGCATGTCGAACAGCATAATCAGGTGGCCCAATCTATGTGACCACGCCAACAAATCTCAACAGGGCTTATCGGCTGTCTGAAGCGCTTGAGGAATCTTGGAATGCGATAGGCGTTCCCACGCATCCCTATTACAGCATGGATGCGGGGGACAATATCGGCCTTGGAGAGCTCAACGGGAACCGTATTGACGGCGGGCGCCAAATCGCAAATGTCAGATACCCGCTTGGTGGAGTAACAATCTGACAGAAACCTGGGTGGAAGAAGCTGTGCTCGATACGAAATGTGAATTTCCCCGGGCCATCGGCGTCGAGCTTCAGAACGGGACGCAGTGCTTCAGCAGGGAGTTGTGGTCTCTACAGGCGCTTACCGGCCGCCCTAGATCCTCATGTTATGGGGCATCGGACCCGCAGACCAGTTAAGGGAGCACGGCACTAGGATAAGTATTGAAGCCTCCGCATGTTGGGCAGCACTTCACCGACCACTTGCAGATCATCATGTATTGGAGATTAAAAGGGCCTCTCCAGGGCTATGCTATCGTATCCAATAAGCTTCTTTTCCCGAGTCGCAGTACGGGCTACGGGCCCACATCATTTACACGACATCGACCGTGACCCCCCTGAAGGCCTCGCGGTCGCCATCGGAGCCGACGAGGGTGTCCGACCGAACCCACGCACACACTATCTGCTACATACCCGACAAGCAACTATGGAAACGCTCCTCGAGTACGAAGCGAAACTCGCCGCCAATGTCGCAGTCGATGGGACGCACACTTCAAGCGTCATGGTTGCTCTGAAACCGCCGTCGCGAGGCTCTATCTACTTACAATCTGGTGACATTGCAGACGGACCTATAATCAACCCCAACTACTTCGCCACCGAGGTTGACAGGTACGCATGACGGGCGGGGATGCGGGACCTCATCGATCTGATGACGGGCAACACGACCCTCAGGCAACATATCATCGCGGGCGAGACGCCACCGCCGGGCTTCTCCCCCGTGACCACCAACTCGACGGACGAGCGTCTCGCCGTCTTCAGGCGCGGATTCGCGCCTCTAGGTATAATACGTATCATCCTATCGGGTCGTGTTCGATGGGGAAGGCGTTCGATCCGACTTGCACTTCTACGGTGTGGGCGGTTTGCGTGTCGTTGATGCGTCCGTCATTCCCATAGCGACCGCTGCGCATACCCAGGCGCCTGTCTACGGGCTCGCAGAGCATGCCGCTGCCATCATTTCCGGGCATTTTTAAGGGGTAACGGCACATTCAGGCGTCGATCAGGGCTTCTAAAGTTGGCTATATCATACCGGCGCGCGTATATCTCATTAATACCCAAGTGCGTTTTCCTTCGATTAAGATTTAGCTGTACCATTAATATGCATATCTTTGTGGTGTCTGTAAATGTTATAGGTTACATCAAGTTAACTGGCAATGGCTCGCGTGTCCTTTTCTGTTGCAGACCAGTGAATGGACCTACACGTTCTTCCCTTCCCGACTCAATATATTGTATGGTACCTGGAGATAATGATACGCCCCGTCACTCTTCAAGTGGAGTAATAGTAATAGCATCGTGTGATCGTTTAAATTGCAGAGGTTCTCGGGCTTGATATCTTGCAACATGGCTAGAAAAGGGGTAAGGCGATCTACAACTATGCGCATATCAACACCTTCTGGCTAGGGTTGGAGTCTGGAATCAAACCGCTAGTCCCTTAACCTGACACGAAAAGGTGAAATCGGCAAACAAATTTGTCATGTTTTGTAGACTAGAAACTGACCATATAAACAAGACATCTTGGTATCCTGCCAAACCGCCGAACAAACAAACAACAGCAGTTCGTACTATGGCCGGCTTGCTTAAGTGGGTGGGGTCAGGTAATGCAAGAAGCCAGATGAAGGGCAATAGATCGTGATTGGATTCAGTATACGTCAAGGCTGTGGCGATATGTTTTTCCTAAACTAATAGAAGGCAAAAGCGTGCATGCATCTCGGGTATTCTCCAATAATAAAAATTGTTCTTAGATCCTACATAAATTGGGTCTCTTCAAGTCCTCAAACCTGTCCATATATACCCAGGGCATCATGTAGGAGGACAACGCTCCTCTAATATTCCATGGCCCAGGGGATGCCATGTTGTGAAGTGAGTTATGGCATGATGTAGGTTACCTTCCAACGAAACTCACATGGTACTCAGGCGCTGTGCAAATCGTGTGCAAGTCGCGTATGAACGAAGCGTTGAAAATGTTTAATTCTTTTTCTTTGCAGCCAACTGTTACTCTACGACTCTCACTCTACCAATAACATATGCGCTCACATTATATCCTTTTAACTGACCAATAATATCTCCAGTACAGAGTCGATCCTAAAATCTGAAAACTTCATTTAGACTTTGACATAGAATTTGGAAAGCTATACCGTCAATTAGCTGCCGCTTAATCAGCGCATCAACCGACCTATAATGGGCCCTGGTGGATGCGGGAGTGGTAAATGAAATTCCGCCCTCCTCAGTCACGACATAATCAAAGAAAATAACACGGCGCAGAGCACTTCGGGGTCGTCCCCAGAATCAGGATTCCAAGCAATGTAAGAAGCTAGGTCAAGGGCAACCAGGGTTTGGATGAAAGGGTCAAATTATGGCAATCCTGTTACGATATGCTTTCTTGATAGGATCCAAAATAGGAAAAAAAAAAAAAAAAAAAAAAAAAAAAAAAAAGTTAACTACTTAAAGTAGAGTTGTGAATATATATCATGTCCGGATAAGCCCTTGGACTAGTTATCGGATATCTGCAACTATAGAAAAGTCAACTATAGGAGAACAATGCGACCGTCTGTAGGAATATATAACTATATACCGCTTGAACTACTAACGCAGTTCGAGCGCCCGATCTTTTGCCATAATCCACGACCGTCATATTCCATAGCCATGGAGGATAACACCTTATGGAAAAACCTATTATGTATAATGGCATGTAGGTTACTCTGTAAGGTAATACGCACTGTACTAGAGTGCATGTCAAGTCAGGTATAGATGAAGCGCTGAAAAGAACGTACCTACTTTTTTCTTCCACCTATATTTCATTAACATGCACACCCCTTTCATGAGCACACAGACCAACCTCCCTATCACTTTCGATAAATGCGCCGGGATTGCTTTAATACTTAGGTAGCCAGAAATTTAAAAATATCCATTAGACTCCGCCGTGCGTTATGAAAGTCAATGCCGTCAATGAGCTGCCACGCCCTTAGCGCGTCGACATAATCATATTGGGCTTTAGTCGAAGCGCCTCCTGGAGCCGCAAAGCAGACGAACAGGGCCGTAGGATATAACATTCTTAGTTGGTTAACTTAGTTTAAATGGGCCGCGCTGCAAGAAACGACAAACAGGCTGTAAATAGCTATTCGCCTTGTCTTGATCATAGGTTCTGATTAGGAGGATCGTTTTACAAAAGTTTTTTTCAATAACGGGGGCGGTGTCGATAAGGGTGTGATGCCATGGGCTATCCTTGTTAAAGTCTGAATGACATATGCAGAACAGGATAAAGGTGAAAACACCGGCAAATGTGATAAATAAACTGTAAGCGATTAAACAAGCTTCTAGTTGAATAAAATTGTGCAACAGAAGAACCCGAATGAATTTCCACGATAGGAAATAAGTCTACAGATAAGGGATGTGGTTACAGCCGACGACACCTAACCCCGCCATCGAACGAGAAAACGTGCGGGCTGGTATGCCCGATTCGGCAACCCGGCGTTCCAGCCCGGAGGCGACTCATTTCCACTGACTGAACGCGCCAACCAAATCACATCCACAACCACAATCCATGGTTCGACAACGTCGAATTCGGGACAGGAGGCTGGAAAACGCGAAAAGGTTGGAAAACGAGCATAGATAAGCGGTACCGGGTGTCCACCAGGCCTCACGATTTTCTCGTTTCTTTCTTCGTTCGTTTGCATCGGACGGCAGGCAAGGGGGGTTCTCACAAACGAACTTTAGCACTCAACTTCTCTCGCTCTCTCCAGACTACTAGGCACGTAAGGAGGTATAGACAGCTGAGGCTCGCATTGAGAACACCACCTACCACCGCCTATTCCACTGGGCCTCAAATACACATCATAAACTCCGCGGCAACGTACAGAAATCATGGCTGAGCCCACAAACACGCCGATGCCGACGGCTCCAGGGACGCCCACCTCAGCGACGCCGCGCTCGGCCTCGCCCGCACCAGACGCGGGAGGCGACGGCGACAGCACGCCGCCAGCAAGCGCATCGTCCGGACGGGGATCCCTCGTGGTGCCCATCCCGACGCACATCTACTGCAAACCAGAATCCTCATCATCCTCCGCACCAGCACAAGCAGCATCATCAGCACCACCGGCAGCAGCGGCAGTACCGCCCAGCAATAGCAAGCCCGTGGTCCTGCACATCGGGGACCCGATCCGGTACAACCCGGCGACGTACGCGGAGTTCGCGGCGCGGTTCGAGGTGGTGCGGCCGCCCACGGAGCAGAGGCAGCGGGCCGAGTTCGTGCGCGCGCTGCGCGAGCGCCGCTGGGGCGACTTCGCCGCAATCTACCGCCCGTTCTGGGGCTCCGGCGGCGAGATGGGGACGTGGGACGCCGAGCTCGTGGCGCTGCTGCCGGACAGCATGCGCGTGTTTGCCAGCGCCGGCGCGGGCTTCGATTGGGCTGACGTCAAGCTGCTTGGCGAGAGAGGTATGTGGTTTATCCCCGTGTGTTTCGGGTTTGCGGCTACGTGACTCATCAGTCCGCCGAGTTGTTGGCGCGCTCCTTCAGCTCTCTCGGATGTAAGCGTGTCGGTAGTTGACAAGCACTCGCAGGCATCATCTACTGCAACAGCGGGCTCGCGGCCGCCGAGGCGGTGGCCGACTTCGCCGCGGCCATGGTCATCTCGACATTCCGCGTGCTGCCGTACTGCATCAACTCGGCAACGTCGTCCTCGCCGGGGGCGTTCCGCGAGTGCCACGCGCGCGCGACGGCGCAGTCGCGCAACCTGCGCGGACAGACACTGGGACTCGTGGGACTCGGCAATATCGGGCAGCAGATCGCGCGGCGAATGGGCGCAGGGTTCGGCATGACCATCCTGTATCACGACACGGAGCGCAAGCCCGCATCCCTCGAATCCGCGCTGGGCGCGGCGTTCCGCGACTCCATGGGGAACCTGCTGCGCGACAGCGACTGCGTCGTGCTGTGCGCGCCGGGCGGGGCGGGTTGTCTGCTCGACGCGGCGGCGCTGCGCCGCATGAGGCCCGGCGCGCGCCTCGTCAACGTGGCGCGCGGGTCGCTCGTCGACGAGGAGGCGCTGGCGGACGCGCTCGAACAGGAACGCGTGAGTGCCGTCGCCCTCGACGTGCACGCCGACGAGCCGAACGTGCACCCGCGCCTCGCGGCGCACGCGGCGGCCGGCCGCGCTCTGCTGACGTGCCATAACGCCGGCGGCACCGTCGAGACGCACGCCGGGTTCGAGGAGCTCGGCATGCGGAACATCATGGCCGTGTTGGGCGGCGGGGACCCCATCACGCCGGTCAACCTGGAGTACTTGAGGAAAAAGCCGTGACCGGGAGTTGATGTAAGACGGTGTCGGCGATGCGGGGGTATGGACCTACGCGAATCTAGCATGGAGGATGATACAGGTACGGGATAAGCGAGGGTTCGAAAGTGCAGTAAGGAAATGTCGACGATTGCTTGGAGTGTAATCTATCGAGGCGGAAATACCCATAGATTAACGCATTGTCTTCGTAGATAGGAGCGTTGTTCTATCGGCGGGTTGCAGCGGAAGGTCTACAGAGGGGTTCCTTTAGACTGGACATATATTACTGCCAATCAGAACCTTCCCGTCGATTCACTGTACGTAGTAAGATCAGTGAAAACCCCGATGATCAAGATTGTGACGCTTCCAAAAGATATCGATTCTAGTCTATTAAGCCAATAGAAGCCCGTATCCAAAACGCAGGACGCCCGCATATATATGCCCTTGACAGGCCAGCTCCCATGCTCATTCCGTGGTATATCCGTCACGTCATGGTATCCTAAAGACGCTATACATGTCCATACAACACCGCTTTTACTCCCGTTCCCGCTCAAACTATCCCTTTCAATCACTCCCATCAGTTCCCATTGCAGAATTGAAAACTCCAGGTATCAGTCGACCTTCCTAATCGCGGGGTTGGCCTCAAGCTCCACAGGATCTCCATTGTGGTACCCCGGAGGCTGCCGATACCACGCGTCTCCCTGACCGCTGTAGTCCTCCGCTTCGGTCATGGTTGAAATGGTGGTCCCGGTGGCCCGCGGCTGCTGGTAGTCGGTTCCCGTTTGCCTCTCGGTCATCGTCGAGATGGTGCTCCGCGTGGCGCGCGACTGCGGGTAGTCGACCCCCCTCTGCCGGTCGGCGCCACTCGGCGCACGTCTATTACCGCCTCTATATTGTCTCTCTTGATGTTCCCAGTTCTCCCACTCCGATACCTCGCTGCTCGAGCTGAAGTCCCCTGCTGCCGCGACTTCCGACTCTGTCGTCATCGTGCTATTGTCAGCATACCGCGGGGCTTGTTGCTGGGACGCGTACTGCGGGAACTGCTGCTGCTGAGTCTGCGGTTGGGGCCCGAGCGTTGCAGTATCCGAAGGTGTAGGGGGATGATGGTGCTGGTGATGGTGGTGGTGTTCGTCATGGTGATTATTTGACGTCTTGTTGATGTTCAGGCCCAAGCCGACTCCTAGCCCGGCGGCCGCAACTTGCATCTTCGTCGAGGAGCTGCCTTCGGACAAATCCGACTGTTGATACCCCAATTCCGTACTCTGCGGGTGGAAGACATGGTTGAGATTGGTGCCCGGAGACGCCGTATACGTCGCGTCGCTAACAATGGAGTGCGTGGGGCGTGCGGAGAGCTGCGGCTGTCGTGGTTCCGGCTCTGTTGTGGATGTTGTCGAGCTGCTGTCAGCGTATTGGGGCTGTGGGTACGGCCCGGCTGCTGACTTCGGATTGTATTTCTCCTTTGGACTAGCGAGCTTGGTGATCTGAGAGACCGACCCGGTATAGGGGTTCATGTGGGATGTAGAATACTGGGGGTCCTGGGAGTTCGCGGCTGGCGGGCCGCTGTGGTATATATTCAGAATAATATTGCCATTATGATCTGGTGCTTGCCGCTCCACATCTGGATGCTGGTTCGGGTTGGAGTATCCTGCTCGCTGGAATTTCTGTTGTCCTGCAGCTACAGTCGTGGCATCGTACTGCTGCGGTATATGCTTCTGTGGCTCGTAAGCAGTGGTGTTGTATCTCTCGTCGTGGCCTGGATCCTGAGGAGTAGCGCTGTGGGTAGTCGGGCCTCTATTCTTCTTCGACAACATTGATAATGGATTGAGCCCCCAGCGTGCGGGCGCTGCGACCTGTCCGCCAGTGCTGGATGTGGGTGACGAGGATACGTATGTTCCGTTGGGGTTTCTGTCGTATGCTTGTTTCTTGTTGTTGTTCATAAATGTAGTCTTATAAGCATTCTTCCTCTCCGCCCTTGAGGACCACTTAGTTGTGCTCTTGCTACTCTTATCCTTTCGCTTTCGATAGCACAGGTAATATAGGAGGAGGTACGTGGTAATTAATCCGACGACGCCTCCTACTACACCACCTACGATGGCTGGAGTGTTGTTAGTGGTTTCGTTGCTGGTTTCGTTGGTGGTATTATTAGTGTCTCCACCATCTTCGCCGTCGAGGACATCACCGGTCGTCTCAGTATCGTCATCGTTGCCGCTAGGTGAGGCCGGCGGAATATCCGACGTCGTAGTTGCAGGGACGCTACTTGTGCTACTCGACCTGGATGCTGTCAAGGACCTTAACCTTTCTGATTCCGAAGACCTCGAGGCGTCAATGACGAACTGCGGGATGTCCAGCATAGAGATGATGGTGGACTGCTCAAAACATCGGTACATGGAGCGGGTGGGCGAGCCCGTCCATATGTACGTGCCGCATGCCGGCTGTTCGGAATCCTGGCTGCGAAAGTCTGTCAGTCAGGTTAATATCGGGAGTGTGGAGGAGAGACCTACCAGCATCCGGTAAGACTATTGGCGTTGTCGCAGGCACCATCCTGGAAGGCTCTGTAGTCAAGGCAGACGGTAAAAAAGGGCGAATATGTGCCGGAACCACACGCGACATTGTTATCATCATTCGTCATACACGAGAAGTCCTCGTCACACGTAAAAGCCGACGCTGATATTAATCCTGCATTAACAACTGACCGACCCGCGAAGCAGTACCGCATCGATATTCCCGCCTAAGAGAAGGGGGGGCAAAGACTTACATGACGTCCCTGAAAACCAACCACAAGTCTGCTCATCCGTCCACGTATTTCTCGAAGCCCTCGAAGAGTCTTGTCTCTTGAGGTACTCCACCACGAGATCCTGGTCCGACTTCCTGGCGCCCGGCGCCGGCGTCGGCTTCGGTGTCCAGCCCAGCTGGTCGTCCTCGACTGCGAGACCGGTCTCCTGCGGCGTCCATACTGGATCTCCCCTGCCTGACCACCGGAGCCACCTCGCACTGGCGCAGCTCGCACCCGCAACCAACAGTGCGGTATACCTCATGGCCTCAATACCACACCGATCGTGAGTGCGGTGTGTCCTCCCCTCTCCTATACAGCGCGATCCGTACCGGAACCAAAGAGTACCATACGAGACAGTAATTACAAGGGTCAGCCAGAAGTCCCCAGGTCTTTCCTAGTATGGTTACGCCTCGATGCTCGTGGTCAACGTTTTGTGGAGTAGCTGTATGCCTCAGATAATACGTGCACGTATGTGATATATGTAGATCTGCAGAAATTGAATGTATACAAAAGCTCGGCAGCTGAGACGGCCGACACGAATACCCAGAAAAAAAAGGTGATGGGTGAGAAGTATAAAATGCGAGAAAATAAACAGAATGGGGAGAGACAATGAGACGACGCAGAGTGTCAGTCACATTCAATACGATCAACTGCAACTGAGTCAAGAAGATTGGTAGGCATCAGCAAGCCTGCCTGGCTGGGAACCTGGCCTGGATATGGAGCTAGACGTGGGTTGAGGTGTCAAGACTCAAGCGCCGGTGGATGTGGGGCTCTTCAGGATTGACCTCTCGGAGGGCGGCAACGGGACCAGCCTTCCCTTGCAGGATACGGTTGTAGCTTCGTTGGTTGGCATCGTGGATAAAGCGGGTAACCAGGTTTGCAATCAGTGTGCTCATAAGTGATTTATTTAGTAAATAAGCATCAAAAGGCTTCCCCGAACGAATATTCGTAACCCATCGATAGTTCTTGAGGCTTTTTTTCTTTCTATCTGGGCAATAGTCGTTACGACTTCGCCAGTAGAATCTGTCAGAGGATCGTGCATGTGGTATGATCATCAGCTCCAATCTACAGCGCGGGCGCGGCAGGTTCCAGGCTCAAATAACTGGTCATTTCGGATACATATGCAGCGAGTGCGGATGCTACCAACCCTCTATTCGTTCTGAAATACGACTGGACAATAGGCAAGTGGCTTAGTTGAAACCGAACCGAGACAAAACCCATACGGTAGGACGAGTTTAGAGTTATCAGTTCTCAAGAAGACATGTCCGTTCCTAATTGGTTGGCCATGGTTATCCTGACTTTGGTCCCCCCTCTCTCTTCTGGCGCTTAATCGGAATACAATGGCGCCAGAGGGAAGCGCGCCAGAACTAACAGTCCACTGTACCCACAATGTAAGCTGTCTTTCACGAAGACGGGAGAAACGTGCACACTTCCATTGCCACATTCGGCGCGCAGTGGTGAATGTCAAAATAAGAAGCGTTCATTGCAGAAACTCGTCGGGAAAGGAGAGAGGGGCTCCGCCTCGACGAACCGGGCTGATGGACCCTGAAACCCAGCCAATCAGCTCCAGTCAGGTTGCCAAGGACGGCAGGAAGCGCGACCGAAAAACTGGGGCCGAGAATCCTATATCGGGAGAACTTGTTGTGTTGAAGGCAGCTTTTGAGAGGGTACGCCGGAGAATTGTTGAAGGGTTCATGGTGATAAGCCCATGCTTAGCGATGCAGCAGAGAACGAACCGAAGTCGTGTCTTTAAAACAAGGGCAGGAACCACTAACAGTGACTCACCCTCCTGTCGTGATAAGGCAAGAAAGAGCATAATGAGTTGAACACCCAAGAAAAGATGTCCTACGTCATAACACCATTTATGCTTTATGTTCGCTTCCGCTCCGTTCGGGGGAAAGGCTTAGGTCTTCGACCTTTTTGTTTCCTAACAGCACTGAGGTTAAGGAACGTACTGGCTGCCATAATTTGTTCTGCTCACTGGCAGGACGAGTAAGTATTTCCCGCCTGAGCCAGCATCAAGTTTTCTGTTTTATGATTTATGATATCCTGTTTAGGGCAAAGTCAACGAGGGCCCATGCTGATAAGTATCCATAGACCTGGATTTTAGAACCCAACCCAAGCCAAACGGGACGTCATACCCGCAGTGTCCAGATAACCCCAGTATAATCCCGGATTCGTATATAAATCCCCATACCCGTACCCATAAAATCTACGCCGGCTCTATGCAACTATTACCCAAAGCCCTTCTAAGTCACGTCTCCGACGGCCTCACCTTCTTCCGGACCAAGCCGGCGCCGAGGACATTGACGTTCGTCGCAGCAGCTTCTTTTTGCTGCCGTGGCGCTGGCGCTGGCGCTGAGTCTTCGTCGGTCGTCGTCAGCTTCGCCTTCTTCCTGACAAGCCCCGCCCCGAGCGTATTCACAGCGGGAGCAGCCTGCGGTCTATCATCGTCCGCCGCGCTGTCCTCCGCTGGTCGCTTCTTCTTGACGATCCCAGAGAGGTTGTTGATCCCTCCAGCGCCGCTACTGGAACCACCACCGCCGTCCTGGGAGGTAGGTTCAGCGGCTGGCTCTCTTATACCAACAACTTTGAGGCCCCACTCCGCACCAACGTTGACCTCGTTGATCCAGCGCACGGTGTTCGCGATGGCCGAATCTAGCTTCGCGAATTCGAGGTGCAGCAGGAGCTCCACGGCTCTGTTATAGCCGGACTCATCGAGCACGACCTGGCCGCGGCCTGTTTCGGGCCAGAAGTAGTGGGGTGTCTCGATACGCTCTGGGAACTTAATTCGGTTGTGCGTCTTTATCTGAGGTTGACGGGGGACGATGCGGCCTTTGAGTGTCTTCTTGGTAGATGTCCGAGGTGCTTGGGCGGCTCGCTTTGAAGGGGTGGAGCTAGGCATCGCAAGAGCGGTATGATCTTCTTGGCTGGTAGCTGGCGTCGTTGACTCGTTGGGAACGCTGGACGAAGCATTGGGCACGAAAATCGTACCCGCGCTTGGCCGTGCTGTCGGTCTCGCGGGTGGGCTGGGATCAAAGACAACCCAGATGAATCCGGTTAGGCGTCCACTGGAACACTCCTGCCTGAACGCCATCATCTCCCAGAATTGGTCAAGAGTCTTGGGGGTCCTCCATCCGCTTGACAGCTTGACCCTCGTCGGGGTTGATTCCTCCAGTTCCTCGACAAATCGCGCTTTCGGGTCGTCTGGGTACGTCGGGATGAGACATCTTGGTGGGATATGCTGTCCGTATGTGAAAGGATCTGCCGAATAGGGAGAAATGCGCTCCAGGGGATGTCCCAACGTCCAGTTCGTCGCTGTCGTGTTAGGGCGAGGAAGGAAGAAGCGCATCTCGTAATCATCTAACCCAGGAACGATGAGGTACCCATGTATGCGATTCCAGCCCTTGCGCGCCCTATTGAATGTGTCGCCACCGCCCTCGAGGAGCGAGTTCAAGACTCGACACCACCACTTGACCAGCCCCCTGTCGTCCAAGATGTGCTTTCCGCCGTTCTTCACGCTGCCGGGAAACAAGTATTGCGATTGCGACCGCGCAAAGAGGTTTACAACCAATTGCTTCGTCGGACGTCGGCGGGTGGTGATTAAGAAGGATATGAAGACTGCCGTCACCTCGCGAATGGGTGACGGTGTGCCCTTGGGGAGGTTCAGGAGGTTCAGGTATCCGGTCGAGTCTGCCTTAGACACGAATATGATGGTCGAGAACGAAGTGGTATATATATAAACTTCCAAGCCTAAGACTAAGACTCGACCGTGCGCGACCGGCTTGTGTTTCCCAGCACCGATCGAGAGCGCCAGGAAGTGCTTCTCGCAATATGTCTTTAAAGGCTTAGTTGGTCGCGGCTCCCTAGATTCGGTCTCGGAGGCCTTGGGCTGCGCCGGGGGATTGCATAGCACATCGGTCACCGTAGGAGGTGTTGAGAGATGGTAGGCTTCGAATTCGGTGTCCTTGGGCAGGACTTTGGACAATTCCTCTGCTAGCAGGACGTTTGCGCAGGCAACGCGCTCACGATCGCTTGGCTGCCTCGGGCTGGCCATTACCTGGCACGCCACTGAAGGAACTTATTTAAACGGACTTTAATTTCCTGATACCCCAGAACATGAAATTGAAAATCATCTGTCTTCGGATTGCCTCAATCGGGTCCATATCATGGGGAGAAGGACTAGCTCGAAGTCGACGACCAGGGTACGCGTGAATCTCGAATCGGGGCGTAAGACGTGTAAATTGAAAGGTACGAAGTACTTCGTGCGACGGAGCAAGTCGGAGATTAGAATTCGATCAACACCGATATCGTCGGTACTTATACTTAGCCACGTGACATTCCACTAACTGCAGACGCTAACTTACTCCCGTTAGCTCCAAATGATCCCTGACGCAAAAAGTTCAAGCGACTTCCATATTGAAGCTTTCCGACGATGCGATGATATCGTGCCCGCCGACGCCGATTCTCCGATACCGCCAATGGCCCTGAACACCACGCGATCAGCCTCGAGGCTCTCTCGCCAGGCCCTCCGTCACTGCAGAAACCAGCCCGCCACTCCCCTTCTCCGACCCGCGGCTTCAGTCTCGGTCCCGACCCCGGCAAATCCCTTTTCGACATCATCATCATTCCGAGATGCCGCAGCAGGAGCTCGAGATGTCGCAACGGAAATCGCAGACGACGACCTCCCGCGGTGGGCTCGCACGCCCCCGCGCATGAAGGCCACCTTCTCCCCGCACGTACCCAAGGACCCCTCTCGCTCGCGGTGGAAGGTGAATGAAGACCCGAAGAAGCTGGACGAGGCCCTGAATAGGTTCCTGGGTCCCCACGGGGAGAGGATGCTGCCGGACGAGCTGAAGTGGCTGGCGGTCACGCATAAGAGCTTCGACCAGGGTCGGAGAGGGTTCAATGACCGTCTGGCGTTTCTGGGTATGTCGGACGATGGTTCTGTTGCCTTTGCCGCTGCGCTACCGGTTGTGCGGCAGTTACGTTTGAGAGGCCGTATTACTGACATAATGCGGCGCGGACAGGACGCCAAATATGCGCGATGGAGGCTACGCAGTCTATCCTTACATCTCCGAGTGACTACGCCGAGCTCAAGGAAGACCCCTTTGCCGATAGACGGACACCCTACGAGGACCCGCTCCTGCGGAGCCTGGACAACCTCTCCGAGACCCAGCCTACCGATCTGTTCACCCACGACAAGCTCGCCAAGGTCGCGCTTGATTCCGGCTTGGTCGAGGTCGTGAGGTGGAAGCCCCGAATGGTATGACACTACCGGCTCTCGACGATGTGTTTGTGCTTTGTTGCTAACGCATCCTTCTCTCCAGCCGGAAAACATCAAGGGTTCGGGTTTTAACCCCATCATGGCTGGCGCCGTGTACGCCCTCGTCGGAGCCGTGGCTCTGCAGCATGGAGGGAAGATCGCCAGCCGAGTTGTGCGGGAGAGGATAATGAGGAAGATCCGGCCGTGAGATACATATGGCTCAAGATAGCCAAAACCGACATGTATAAGACCGTGTACAAAACAACAAGCATATAAAACTGCATATAAGCCGAACCGCGCATCCCTTAGCAAGCTTCGCCAACTCCGCGTCAACAGAAGAAACGTATCAAACGGTCATTATCGGGCTCATAGGTTCTAATCACAAGTCTCGCAGGTTTCCAAACTTCCATCGAGCACCCTGATAATATTCCAGACATCATTGTCACCTATCACCCCAATGGAATATCGCTATCCCATTGGGGATTCGTATACTCGCAGCTTAGACTAGGGAACAAGTGTAGGTGCCCCTGGATAGGAAGTCGACGACACCCTAAGCTGAAAATAGAATGGGCCGTAATTACATTTTGATCAGGCAAGAGCGACCAGATGGGATTTGTACGGCTTCTCTAGCTCGTTTGCGTCTAATGCATCAGCAATATTTGCTTAGAAGGAGATAGGGAGTTGGGTGAGTTAGGCTCGAATACCCGTGCTTTAAATGAATATGGGTTGTTTAGAAACAGGGGAACAGTCACGACTATGCTATCTGGATGCACTAGCGTTAGGTGTTGCCATGGCCTTCGGCATGGTAAGGAGACAAGATATTTTCTATTTCCAAGGACTTTCTGATATATACTGGCATTGCTATATATATTAGTATAATGAGTACAATTCAACACCACCTCGATTCCCTCCGGAAACAATCTATGTATAGGGGAGACATTGTCATTCTCGATCCTTCCCAAAAACCTGGTTTCATATCAAGTCTGAACCAAGTTTTCCAATGCATATAGTTGAATCTGGGGATATGTGTGATCAATAAGTCAGTTTTCCTTCCTCTAGCGTCTTTATACTGTTCTCTACGGCCTATAACTTAGCCGTTAGGGAGGTAAGAACGTTCGCCTTTGGGGGATAAGCCGGGTCAATTTCCCGTAGACAATCTCGATAGCCCAACTGAACCACCGGGGACTTTCAAGCATGCAACCCATACTCAAAGCAAGGCAGCAACTATGTCATTCTGATTTCTTCAAGCGGGTCCAGGTCTGTTCCTTGGGAATCTATTGACACACTCGCAATCCCAAGCGGCGCTCTTACTCAACATACCTTGCACCACCGACATCTGCCCCAAAGCACATCTTTTTCATCTACGCAGCCTCTGGTCACCTACTTTCCTCTCAACCAGATCATCCCAACCAGCTACATAGCTGCTATCAAATACCTATCACCAAAACCACAAACTTACACAAGCTCATCTTCAATCATATTCCTACCACCATCTCACGCTCCACAAAGATGCCCCCCAAGACACCCAAGCAGGTTAACGCCGACGCCACCGAGGCCAAGAGCATCATCGTCCTCTGCCATCTCATCATGAGCTGCCACGACTTCAAGGCGGACACCAGCAAGCTCGCCCCCATCCTCGGCATCAACCACGCGAAGAACGTGTAAGTACCTTCTCCATCACTTCGCGGATGATGCTCCCCAGATTTCCAACCAGGGTGCCAACTAATACGAACCAGCCCGCGCTCCATTAACTCCATAATCAGCCCCCACGGCTTCGAGTTCAAGGGCGGCAAGATCACCATGAAAGGTGCCGCCCCCGATGGCGATACCGTGGCTAGTACCTCTGCGGTCGGTGCCGGCAATGGCCAGGACGAGTCGTCTGACGCCGCCTCCGCTGCTGCTACCAAGAAGGCGGCCACCAGCGGCAAGGCCCGCAAGCCCCTTCCCAGCAAGAAGCGCAAGCTTGCGGACTCAGACCAGGAAGACTTGGAAGGCGGGGCCGCCTGAGCGCGCCTCAAACGAAATTGCAAGAGGATCTTTCAGTTGCACCTTGCCTTTGAGAAGGTATCACATAGCAAGGAATCAGATGCGCATGGTTCTCGGACACAGCTGCTATTGTAGTACGTAGCTTGGACATATGGACATAGGGGTATGAGACAAGTGCACATAAGAACACATAGCTGATATTAAAATATGAGCTGCTTGTGATTATTTACGACCTTACTACTCGTCATGGATATGATGGTGCCTAATATAAGGATATCATACAAATATGAGACTCGGAGCATGTCTTGTTTAGACCCTGGATCTAATTGCGAAACTAATCATCCGAATCAGACGTCTTATCTTAGGATGTAATGTTATTAAGAGCATGAAGGGAGAAGGTGATTGGGTGATTGTTGCCAAAGTGAGGTCGACGTGAGGTCTACAGTATTCACCCAGGTGCCTGCGACATTAGCTGTGAACAGGATGTCTAAACGCCTATGCTGACAATCACCTTCTTGTCTCACACCCCCTTAGGCTACTACATATAGATCATATGTGCCGTCTGACTACCCAGACCCAACTATGTATTGCTGAATTACGTATACGTCCAAGCCGCTTTGTCTGCATGGAGTTACGTCTGTCCGTTTTGGAACACGTAACTAAAAGCCCTCGCCGCCCTCAACAATTTGGTGACGCAACAGGCCACCTGGAAAACATTTCGCGGCCGTTAGCCTTCGCCTCCTCTGCCTGGCTTAAACTAGTGCACCTCCCAGAGCCTTGTGTTGAGTTTAAGTCCCTTATGCCCTGGATGTATCAACCATCGCAGAACGTCTAAGCAAGACGACACCTTTGAACAGTACTCATTATCGTTCGATTTCTCTCAAAGGGAGATACCCTCAACACGAGCGCTCGGGATTCCTCATGTCAACATGACAGTTCGATTCCTATTGCCATTGAGCACATGGTACGGAAGCATGAAATGAGATATAGACCGGATGTGCTGAGCAACTGATTTTTGCTTGATCCACGTTTTCTCGGTACCGCTATACTTGACAAAATGCCCAAGTATCTTATACATATTCGAGACAGCTTGGAACCGCTTTAGATTCCATACGAAGTCATAAGCCTTAAGGTTGAGGACGGCACAACTACATATACAGAAACGTGAGTTGCTTAATTACCCCTATTTTAACCGCTACTCCGACAAGATGGGGGCCGTGGGTCCACTTTGGTACCCACTTTATACCTATTATGATGAACCCGTTTCCTGAAATTGAATACCGAGCACAATCCCTGGGGTCAGTTGTGTAAGAGAGCGCCAGTCATATGATACGTATCGCCGTGAAGGTGATGTCGTTGCTCATCCGGAGCTCGTGTTTGTATACTGTGTGTCTCCTTTATTGAGATCCGACGAAGCTGCCACGTTTTCCAATGGATACGCCCCGTTCTCCAAAAGAAGCTTAGCAATCATCCGCTTCTCCTCGTATGCATAATTGGATTTACGCAAGAGGCGTAGGGCGGTGTCTCCGGCCGAGTTCTGGGCGTTTACGTCCACACCGTGCTTCAGGAGAATCTGGACAGTCTCGAGGAGGGGTTGCGTGTTCCTATCGTTGATCGCTGCCGTCAGGACGGTATTGTAGGATGCGTCCCTCACCGTGATGTCGGCTCCATGGCTAAGAAGCAGTTCGACAATGTCGTGCAGACCTCCCTCTGCGGCCGAGAATAGAGCGGTTCGGCCATCTTCTCCGAACGTCGCATCTCCGAACCTCTCATTGACATCCACCCCACGATCAAGTAGCAGTTGGACAGCATCATACCTGAACTTCGAGTTTCGCTCTGCTCTGTTTATTGGCCATGAGCGCCACGGTGCGAGCGGGTCGTGATACATAGTCCGACTGAGTAGGTGAAGTTCCAATGGACAGCTATAAGTCTCTGGCAGGCGACCGCGACGGATTGTCCTAAGGCAACATGCACCCAGCAACGTTGTGTGCGGGAAGACTTGAATGCCCTCGACGTTGGCGCCGTACTCGAGGAGCTTAAGTGCGGCCACAAACCGGTCTCCCCAACACACCTCAAATAGCAGCGGGCCGGCTGGCCCCCGGGGATTGACATGTGCGCCTGCTTTAACCAGCAAAGGCACAGTCTTCTCAGGAGCCTCACCCATAGCTGCATAGTTCAGAATTGTGCGTCCGCAACGATCAGGCTGATTGATCTGTAGGTTCGGGTCTCTTTTGAGCAAGTAGTCCAGAGTCTTATGGCATCCATAGAATGCGGCCATATTCAGCACAGGGGTAGGACTGCGCAGGGGCAAGCAGCAGGTACCAGTATCCCCAGCTAAAACCCTCCTTGTAAGTTTGTATATCGCAGCCTCTCGCCTTGCCAGTGAGTTCGCGATACGGTCGTGCCCGAAACAGAATGCGGTATGTAGAAGGGGCCATCGCTCCACGCTTGGTGTATAATAAGGATCTTGGCCCATTACTCTATCGGTGTCTGTAAAGCGGGGGCCGTACTGGCAACAACAAAAGCCGATTGAGAAGGTATTGATGGAAGCATGATAGTTAAGCAACAACTGAATCATCTTCTCGTTGCCATATGCAACTGCAAGATGCATTGCTGTCCAGTACAGGTCCCTACCGGTCTTCTCTGAAAGCTGAGCATCGGCTATAGAACGGATGCGTACTCTAGGCACATAGGACGACCAGTTCCGGTCGGGATTCGCGCCCGCGTCCAGGGCCTTTTTGGCCGAGGCGAGGTCGCCTTTGAATGCTGCCCAGTGCAGTGCGTTCGGCCCAATTTTCCGCGGCTCCCGGGCGTCGAAAAGGTACATTTGTCTATTAACAACGTTGTAGAGGCCTCGACAAGTTGCAGAAAGGTTCGCCAGCTCGTAAGCTGAGCCACTCCGGTGACATATCGAAACTATAACCTCGGGCGGCAGGTCGTGTAGTTGAGCCATGGTTTAGATGCCTTGGTTGAGACGATTGATATAGTCGATGAGAGAACGAGGGCTTCACTGGACGGTAAATGCTGTTATCCGATGCTTATGGGGCCTGGAATGGACAGTTGGGGGAATTTTTTCTGGGCAGGTACTTGCGTATAAGTATGTTTTCTCACGGCAGAAGTGACAGTTAAGGTAGTTGTTGTTCTTACTTTAACACGTAGCTTGATGACCGAACCGAAACTTTGATGGGCCATGGTCTCCATGTCTGATACGCTCGTGGGGACTTGTTGAAACTTAACTTAAATGAGACAACGAACCCCTGAACCTTATGCAGTAGGAGAAATCGTTTAACTTTTCACGCTTACTTAGTTATATGGTAACCAAGAGATTAAACCTCTTACAGATTACTATTTATGCTCCTTCTGATATAAAGTTCCGGCGTTCAACTTTCGCTGAAATGTATAGGTAATCAGTTGTTCCATATCCGGATTTAGTATTCGGCGTAGAGAATAATTACTATACTTTTGACTCGAACCATGAGGCCTTACCACGTTGTTAAGGCGAACAATAAATATGCATCTTTCAGTATGAGCGTCGCGGTGTAGGAGAAGATGATGAAACATATGTACGCCTCAACCTTCTCGATATGTGATGGCTCATCTCGATAGACCTATCAATTACCATATTCAAACGCACTTTCCCAACCGTGTGGATCTTCTAGCCAGAAAGCTGCCCAGCTGCCAGAAAGTCGTTTTGATGTAGGGACAGGCCGCTATAGCTGAGAACCAAACATGCAAGCCAGATGATTCTGTTGCGCACTGGCCTTTGTTGCCAGGGATAGAGGTAGACACTACACCAGAGAATTCATTGTCCACGGTAGCAAGCCGGCACTGAAATTTCTCGACATGGCAGCTTCCCGAACGGATGAGTTCTTTGACTGGAAGACATTTTAGGACAGGTCGGGAACAAGATCGGATGCCCGCATTTGAAGCGGCTCAACCGTTTGCTCCCAATGTTATACTTAGAATTCTTGAGCATCTGCTACTAGTTTGCATCGGATATGATCAGGTAGGCCTCCTTTGTGGTACGATGTTCTTCTACCGCCCTTTCACCAGCCTTCTGTTGGATTCTCGGGGGACCTACTGCAAATTGGAGTACCGGGTATCAAGATGTATTTAGGTTGTTGCATTCCTACCGTTCTTGCTATTGATGAAATTCTTCTTTCACGCACGGATACCTTGTTCCATTCAGGTTGCCCTCGTATCAAAACCTGTAAGACAAACTGAACATCATTGGGCGAGACCTGCCAAGAACGACCAGCCACTTTCAGCGAAAATATGTGGAGATGGCTGGTTTCGAAGGCCCTGAACAGCTTGCTGAAAGTGATTCTAAATTCCTACAAGTACGTGGTGCTGAAAGTTTACGAACTGCATCTAAGAAAATGCGGGCCTCCACTTCAAGCTCCAAGAGCCCCAACTCGAACCTACCGGGAGCGACGACACCTAGCGGCAACGACTCATTACTTACCAAGCGCCTACGTCTCCTTGAGCGGAAAGACGAGCTCGACGACCTTGATGAGATCAGAACAGCTCCCATTTTCACGGAGTCAGCACGCCAGCGGGCTGTAGACGTCGCAGCCTCATCGAACTCGCTCTTCTCACAGTACGGTGTTATCGCCGGGAGTGTGAGTGAGAACGGTCTGAAAAATGATGGAATATTTTACTACAATGTCGCGGTCCCGTCTAGCACCTTCATCTGCGGTAGCCAGGGCTCAGGAAAGAGCCATACGCTCTGCTGCTTGCTGGAGAATTGTCTCATTCCATCAGACGCCAACGAGCTGCCTCGTCCACTGACCGGGATCGTCTTCCACTACGACACATTCATCTCTGATTCCGGCGGCAGCCCATGCGAGGCTGCATTTCTATCAACGCATCCCGATGTTAGCGTCAGGGTACTTTGCGCACCGACAAATGTGGCGGTGATCAGGAAGACGTACTCCCGGTTTCCAAATGTCAAGATTGAAGAGCTGCGAATCAATCAGACAGACCTCAACACGAAGAGAATGATGGATCTGATGGCAGTCAAAGAAGGCGGCAACATGCCTCTGTACCTGCATGTCGTCAGTCGCATATTACGGGAGCTGCGCCTGGAGCAACAGAACACCAACTCCACTTTCAAGTATGCCACCTTCAGCGGTAGGATTAGGGACGAGCCTCTCACTGTGGCGCAGCGTAACCCTCTCATCCAGCGCCTGGACACACTTGAGAGCTTCATGGTGAAGGAGCAGGTAAAGGCCGCTATGCCCTCTCTGTACGGGAAGAAGCAACAAGAGGGACCAGCGAACAAGAATACCGGTAATGATTGGACACCCAAGTCGGGTCAACTCACGATCGTGGACCTGTCCTGTCCATGCGTGACGGCCGAGACAGCCTGTTCACTTTTCAATATCTGTCTCAGCCTTTTTATTGAGCAGGAGCCCTCAGTCGGCCGAATCGTCGCCCTAGACGAGGCACACAAGTATATGAACGAGTCAGCCGAGGCCGGAACCCTGACAGAGCAGTTGCTCGCGACAATTCGTCTGCAGCGGCATCTGGGTGCGCGTGTGATTATCTCAACACAAGAGCCTACCGTCTCTCCGAAACTACTTGATCTGTGCTCGATGACAATAGTCCACCGGTTTACATCCCCCGATTGGCTTTATGCTCTGCAGAGACACCTTGCCGGTATCTCCATCGTTTCCCGACTGCGAGAGAAGATCAACGGCACGGATGATGAGGCTGGGAGGCTTTCTGACACATTTAAAGAATTATCCATCAAGGATACCGATCCTGCCACGGCCATGTTCGCTCACATAGTACAGTTGAAGGTTGGGGAGGCTCTGGTCTTCGCGCCGAGCGCTGTCTTGGGTATAGATGGCTCGCTCAATGTCAAGAGGCTTAGCCATGGGGTGCTAAAAGTTAGAATCCGAAAACGAGTTACTCAAGATGGGGGAAGAAGTGTCATGGCTAGATAGATGTGGTATGTAGTCAGGCAGTATGCTGCAACAAGAATAAACGTCTTTTAATAGCTCTGTTGACGGAAATTGCGAAACACTGCGAATTAAATATCGGCGTTCATGCAACATAACCATCTTATGCAAGCGGTTCATGTAAGAAAAAAGGAGGGACTGATCTCGCAACGTTTGTAAAAGCCGAAGAGCCCCAAACGTTGAGTAGCAGTGCCTTGGAAGCGTATCATAATATGCGAGGCAAGCAGCTGCTGATGAATTTAGATATACCGGAGCCTGTTAGGAACAAGGGGAATACCTGTCAAGCCCCTTTAGTGATACGTGATCAAGCCCTGGAGGCTTAAGGACTACACAATTATACAGACCCAGCGGTGTGGATCGTCTAGTGACCCCTATTCTAGCCCCTATCTTAACATAATCATGAACATTGTCAAAGACTTAGAATTGTAAGGGACTGTCAAAGGCCTACTGACATGGATTCACGTAGACCGGCTAGAATTCCGTCTCCTCTGTTTCTTAGAGTTGACTCAGTTCTTCATTGTTAACTATGAGTCTCTTCACCGATAGCAAATTCTCATCGTCAACTCCGCAATATTCGCATGAAGTATAGGTTCCCATCGTCTAGTTTAAACTATGCCCGAGTTTAAATTCCTTATTATCAACCATAAGTTCTTATCGACGACGTTGTCATCTTTGTCGTGAACTATGATGTCCTCGTCATTAACTTTATCTTCCCTTGTTGTCAACTGAAGATCTCATATCGCCGACTCTGTCCATTATGGCTTACATACATTCTTGAAGTTGATTTTGCATTCATCTCTATCAACTTCGAGTTAAGTATCGTCGACTTCGACTCTCACCGTCGACCGCTGGTTTCCATCGGCGAGAATGTAAATTTTATTTGTGACTTCTATGTAATAAACTGCTGCTCTCCACTGCCATCCCACTTGTAATCATCGCACCCTCCACTCCGGACTCGATACCGTTGTACCCCCCTACACCAACGAACTTCAGGATACAGCGGCCCTGGGCCTATTTGCTTATCTATTTTGGAGATCGGGACTTGATTTTCAACGATGCCTCATGCTGGAGCTCGACGTGGCGGCTGGCATCGCAAGGGTGCTGGTCGCTACCAGCCTGTACCCGATCAAAACAAGGTCAGAAAGTACCAGGCGACCACTCCCCAAGAAATCTTCGCGGTGGTTAAACGACAGCGAGAGCTATTTCAAGTAAGTCATACGCTTCCGTCGCCCATGAACATACTGGCTATCATCGCAATCGCGTCTTTCTCCCACTTTGCCCGTTTCCTAGGCTGATACTAATCTTTGAATTTACAGATCTTATGCTGTGCCGAACTACTCTCGGACTCCAAGGACCTCTTCGCGCTAGCACGAACTAGGAGCAAGACCCTTCACCGAATTGCGATACACCAGCTCTTGAAGACGAGCAGCAGGACTCTCTATTCCGCCCCCTATTGGGCCTGCATGAGTGCAGACGTCGAACTGTTGGGAACGACGATGAGATTGCGAGCGGACGTTGACTACGGTTTCCTGCTAGCCCCAACAACCCTCGCTGCAGATCTTTCAGATATCCTGGCGCTCGCACGCCTCTGGCTGTGTCTGTCAGTCATGGTAACTTGGATGTTGCCGAGGCCCTGCTCAGGGAATACGGAGCTGACAGCAATGCGTTCCGACATCTATGGGAGGTACTCGTATGCGCCCCATACCCCCCCTTCACTGGGCCTTTCAAGCCGGCCTCAAGATGGAAACCGGAGTACGCCTTCTAGAGCTTCTGCTCCGCTACAACGCGAGCCCCGACCCTCTCAGAAACTTTCCGCCCTTGAACGAAGGGGAAGTGCCGATAATATGTGCCCTAATGGATGACGGAGTACCGCCCGAAATCCTGAAGCATATGGTAGCAGCAAGCTCCGACATGGCATGGAGTGAGCGTAGCATCCACATCCGTGGTCACTATGCCTACTATGAGCATTATATCCGCGCCCATGGTACAGGGGATAGGTGGCCCTCGCTCTCACTTTCCCCGGCTGACCTAGGTGCCAACTTGGAAGAAGGGGAATCTTTTACGCCGCAGGAGCTCGAGAAGTTGAAGATCCTGCGAGAAGCAGCGCTCAGCCCAGATGGTACCGCGAGGTGTACTGGCTGGACGCATATAACCTTTCTCGAACATGCCTTGCACGCTGACCTGCGCCCGGCAAAGCAACGGCAGCTCCTGGAGCTCTCACTTGCCGGTTGCTCGCCTCTCCGTGAGGTGGGCACTTATTCGCGACACAGCCCCTTGCTCATGACGGTCAATGGACTCATCTACAAGCGACGACATGAACTGAATTCCGATAGAGACTGGCAGCGGATTCCCCACCTCTTGGAGATGCTCCTGGATGCAGGAATGAATATTTCGCAAGACTGTGTCTCGTACCGAAATTTGCGGGACATGATGACTTCGAGTCCCTTCTGGGCTAATAAGGCAACTACCCCATGAACGGGCCACCCCCCCAACGGGCCACCAATTCCCATACAAAATCAACAAACAGCATATTTTTTAATTAATTAACAAAAATAGATATTAAAAAGCGGTCAACGGGATAATAAATAAGGCCCTTAAATAACGCGGTTTATAAAATTTTATTTTAAATAATTAATATTTATATTAAGAAAATTAAGATTAAAATTACGAAAATAAAACGTTAATATTTTCCCATATAAATTGTATGGCAAATTGTTAAGATCGAATAACTAGGTTTATTTGCAAATAAGTACATAATAAAAATAGGTAAAAATACGGGGTTTTTTTAAAATTCAAGATTGTTTATTATTTAATAAGGATTTAAGAAATTACTTATTTATCTTTAATATCCGTCGTATTATTAATATTTTAAATAGTAGTATTATTTTCCTTATATTAAAATTGCTTCATTTTTATTATTTTTTTTATTATAATATATATATATATATATTAATTAAGATATTTAAAAACGGGAACCCGAGTTATATTATCTTTTAATGTAAGTAATTATATATAAAATATTTTTTTTATATCTTTAGTATTAAAAAGGTTATGTTTTCTCTTTAATGAGTAGAAAATATATAGTAAGAAATTTTTCCGAATAAAAAAAGTTAAAAGAAATATTACGTAATTATTAGAATTTTCTATTTATTTTTAATAGATAAAGCCCTTAAAATCAACTATTATATCGAAGACCTCATATTTTTCCAGTTTTTCGTGAAATTTTAAAGAGTTAATGAAAATATAGTGATTTTGGCGATTTTGTATGTGGAAATGGTGGCCCGCTGGGGGGGTGGCCCGTTGATAGGGTGGTCGCCTTAACTGGGGTTTGCAGGGCTACCTCTTGCGAGACAGGATGACTTCGAGTCTTTTCGGGGATAATAACTGGGGCTTGCAGGGAAACCCCCTGGCTTGCCTCTGCGTCTCCGGATACGTAGACAGCTTCCCTGTTAGAACTGTCGTGGAATTTCTCATCCAGCATGGCACGCCAGTCGATACTAGAGTAAGGGGTCCCACGACTACAGAATGCATAGGCTCTCCAACTAACATGGAAATAGGATTGGCTCGGCCTCACCGCGCTACATTTCGCTTGCAAGTTCACGGATCTAGACCTCGTCGACCAGCTGCTGGGACATGGCGCAGACGTCAATGCCATTGACATTATTGGTCTTAGCGCTTTGCACTTCGCATGTCGCTCGGAGCCCCCTTCAGTCGGACTAGGCCGTGAATTGTCTGACGAGGACCACGACGCGTCGACGGAGAAACGAGCCCAAATCGTCAGCCTGCTGCTCCGAAAAGGCGCCGACCCCACAGCTACAGCTACCGACTATGAAGAAGAGTCCGACGGAGAAGCCTGTACCGCTCTACACTATGCCTGCAAGCACGGGTTTCTGGGCGCGGTCAGCGTTTTGCTCGCTGACGAGCGGGTAGACGCCAACGCAGGTCTCCTATTGCATAGCTTATCAGTGCCGCACGACATCTTCCAGTTGATCTGCAACAAAGACAAGGCGGAGATAGCAGAGCTTCTAATAGCCGCCGGAGCGGATGTCAGAGCCCGGGACCGTCTCGGCCAACTGCCCATTATGGGCGCCCGGAAGTGTGGTCTCTGGGGAGTCGTGGATGTCCTGTCGGGCCACGGCGGAGATGATGGCTTTGGATGAGAGGGACCTAGGCATCTGGAGAGTTATCTGGAGAGCGATCTAGAGAGCGATCTGGAGAGCGACCTGGAGAGCAGTCTGTAGAGCGATCTGGAGGGCGAGATTAGTTGAACCGTGGCTCCATGTCACCAACCAGATCACTTTCAACACAGACGTGATCAAGCCTAGGGTGAGGGAGGAACCACCCACCGAAAATTACCCACGGCCCACGGGTACCCGTGGGTAATGCCAAGGACCCACGGGTACCCAATGGGTCCTTGGCAAAATCTGATGGGTACCCATTCCCTCATCCTAATCAAGCCAAGTGAGGAGGTCCATAAGTGTATGCTGCGTGGCGTAGCTAGGGGCTTAGCAACCTCCAACGATGATTGCCATGGCTTGATGGATAAATATGAAACCAAGGAGCTCAATGAATATGCTACCAGAATCTCCTCACCAGTTTCTCTGCCTGGATCCGGTTGCATATAAAACCCCGGGGATTTAAGGCACTCCGCTTCGATTTCCAACCCCCCTGGCTGACCTATTGTATATGCTTTATGAGGGTCACTTTGAACTCGAATCAAGGTGGCGGCCAAATCTTGCAGCACCACCAACGAGTACTAACTATACACCGAGAAGCTGCCCAGAGTATGGCAATCTAGAAACCTTTTTTTTTTTTTTTTTTTTTTTTTTTTTTTTGAAGTCGACGGTTAGCCAGGACGACGATAAGGTCAGGTTAAGACCTAAAGATTCCAGGACTTCTAGGGCTTCAGGGCTTACTGGGCTTGCAGGTCGACGGTCAGCCAGTCCACGGTTAGCTAAGTCGACGCTAAGGTTGGCAATAAGGTTAGGTTAGGTTGGTTCGGTCGACAATAAGATCAGCTCAAAAGCTAGGGCTTCCAGGGCTTCGGGGCATTTGCCTGGTCTCGTACGAGCCATGCAAATTGGCAAGGGTCTAAGAGACGGACAGGGGAGGAGCTATTAAATTCTACGAGCGAGCGGGGGTTATCTACCCACCCCCACACAAACAGCCTATAGAAATCGCCAGCCACACACCACAATCCCGCATATCAGTCAAACTAAGCAAAAATTTTCTCAACATTCACAGCTGGCGGTTCTGAATCAAAAATTGCCTTGAATTGGTCGCGTAACTCAGTTGGTCAGAGTGTCGTACTAATATATCCATGACATCTGGATATCTGTAGTCAATGCGAAAGTCGAGAGTTCAAGCCTCTCCGTGACCAGTCTTTTTTGCATTTAGTATTACTTGCTAGGGGCAAGTTTCAGGTCTCATATATGGTGGCTTCACGTTTATAGGCCTGCTCGACACCAAGAATGCCCCCTATTAACTGCGTTGGGGATAGGTTGTTAATTCCTACACGCCTGGTGGTGCGGTGCAGTCAAAGCAATTCCATAGTACTTTGCTATCTGGTCCCCGTGATCGAAATCACTGAAGTGAATAGTGCCTCCGTCCTTGAATGGGAAGGTCCTATCTGAAATCCAGGAGGCACGGCCCCCTTTAATCTCAGGGTTACCGCTTATTCGGCTTGAAGCCGCGATGCCTTCGGAGGTATCGACCTTGTCCATTTGCCATTCTTAGGACTTTGGCGTATATCTCCATAGCTATGAGAAAATCCCATAGGAAAAGCAGAACTGCCCTGGGTAGATTTCGAGCGTCGTCAATTAATCACTCTACGGAGACGTCTCCCGATTGAAGCGCCCTAGGCCGTTGTTCCGTCCTTTCCCTGCAATACCTCAGGCCGCACCTGGACATCCATCAAAGCGACCTGTCGAAGTCGCCAATTTCTGTCGATACTTGAAAATAGTAGATTAGTGGCCTAGACCCCTATATCGAGATAGCCACTCATCCAACTCAGAGACCCTCACCTTCGCCCCTGGACGGACATCGACCATTTCGTTCACTACATAGGTACAAAGGTCTGAGGACAGTCTCAAATACTCCCTTCCATGATACAGTAACCCAGCGAAGGGATGCACGCCGGCTTACCGTCTTGACCAAAGAAAATAAGAGCCACATCGGGCCCAACACCCCCAATGTTGATCCAAGCCACGTAGAGGTCGAGTGACGGACAAACGTCCCACACGATACGAACCACAATCACATACCGCCTGGGGGCACTTTACGCTTAGAATTTGACTGTTTTAATAAGAAATATATACATGTAGCGCAACCAACCAGTATTCCATCTATGTACGCGCGCACCTGGCCAGCCAGCTAAGGGAATGCTAGACGCCTGTGCGCCGGGAAGTCGGCTACATTAGCTCCCGGCCAGGCGCGGCAATAGTCATTATTGCGCCAAAACACCGATGGCCATCCCGGCCACACACGCGTCACAGCCTTCAGGTCTAGGCACTGTGAACTAATCGGACGACCGGTCGGAGTCTTTTAACCACTCTAGGACCGTTGTCACGTTCAGGCGGCATCTTCTTACGCCCCGCGGTCGCCCCTACTAGGATCCCGGACGGAAGTGCTACTCGTCGTCCACGAGCCTGTGCTTCTCCCATGCCTTCTTAGCCGTCCTGGTCAAGCTTTCGAGGTCGCCGCTCATCTCGCACATCTGCCTGAACTGGCCGTCCTTGCCGCTCTTTCTTATCAGCTCGTAGGGGTGTCCGTATTCCACGACCTCGCCGTGGTCCAGGACGAGCACCTTGTCGTAGTCGACGATGGTGGCGAGACGGTGAGCGATCGTGATGATGGTGCTCTTCAGTTCGCGGATGGTGTCCTGGATCTTAGAGTCGGTCGCGTAGTCGATGGATGCCGTCGCCTCGTCCATGACCAGCACCCGCGGATTCTTCAGCATTGCACGCGCCAAGCACAGGAGTTGGCGTTGGCCCTGGGACAAATTGCTGCCGGATTCGGCCACTGGCGAAGAGAGGTCCAGGAAAATATTCTTGTTGGTTGCGAGGGTCGGGGTAGAGGAACCCGTCGCCATCGCTTCGTTGCCTTGATCATCATCCACCGTAGCGCCGCCGGCAGCGGCAGTGGTTGATGGCAGTAGGTTCTGGCCATTAGCGGGCGTTATGGGTGTCCTGGGTGTTTCGTCCGGCCCGATGAGCTGAACTCTGCGGAGCGCGGTGAAGATTTCCTCGTCCGTGTAGAGATCGAAGGGGTCGAGATTTGTCCGGATGGTGCCGGTGAATAATGTTGGATCCTGCGGGACAATGGTGATAGCTTCTCGAAGGTCCTGGAGACCAATCTTGCCAATGTCGACGTCATCGATCAATATCTTACCGCCATCAGCTTCCAGAGCACGGAAGATGGCGAGCGTGAGGGAGCTCTTGCCAGCGCCAGTGCGACCAACGATGCCCACCTTCTCGCGCGGTTGGATTTTGAAAGTTACATTCTTCAGGACCGGATCCAGTTCTTTCCTATAGCGCGTGGAGTATCCGATGAATTCGACGGAACCATGCGCCGGCCAGTTGCGGGGAGGTCGGTTCTTCTCTACGATCGCCTCGGCCTCCTGTTCTACCTCGAGATATTCCTTGACACGTTCCACAGCGTTCATATTTTGCTCATTGATGGCATAGAGCCTGATTAGCCACAGGATATTCTCTGAGAAGCTGATGGCGTAGCTCAGAGAGAGACCAGCGGAACCAGCATCGACCTTGCCGATGCTGACGATCACGAAGACACCGGCAAAGAAAGCCACGAAGTCGCCGAGGAAGTCGGTTCGGAATGCGAGCCATCTGTTAGCGGCCCACAAGAAGATGAACGGACGAGATTGCGTGTTGATCTTTGTCAGGTTCTCCCTGATGAAGCGGCGCTCGTCTCCGTATGCACGGATAGTAGTAACACCCGATAGAGTCTCGCCAAATTGCTGAAAAAGGGGGCTTCGATTCACTGACTCGAGACGCTTGAGGTCTCTAGATGCTCTCAGGTAGAAGATACCCACGAGAACGTATAATACGGTTATAAAAACGCCTGCGACCAGGAAGCCTGGCGTAATGAACGCGATCAGTACAATGGTGACCACGATACCTAGTGCGCAGCTCATAAGTCCGATAGCAACGGGTGCGATTTCCTGGTCTACGGCTTCAAGGTCCTTGCTGAAACGATTCATAAGCTGTCCCAGAGGAGTCACGTCGAAGAACCTGAACTTGGCTCGGGAGATGGCAGATATGAGCCCAGTGTGGATCTTGCGAGACGCCGTGAGGGAGCCGAAGAATACCCACAAGTCTCGAATGAGGGCGAGGAATGCACTTGCTATGCCAATCAACGCGAGCACGAGAAGGTAGTAGTCGGCATTTACGTCCGGCGCGGTTGCGGTGGAATACGTTGCCGGCGTTCCGACGGTCTTGATAAAATTGACGACGGGAGCGAAGGAGATCGGGGATGCGAAAGAGCTGATCGAGTTTTGCGAGGACGCGCTCAAGTGAAAGCCTGCCACGCCCTCTTCGCCCTGTTCGGTGTAGCTGTTGGCCCATTGTCGAATCCAGAGGTTCGATGCAACACCGCCAAATTGTTGACCGCCAAACACGAGGATACAAATGACCCAGAACCACCATGGGCCCATAGCATTCAGATACAACTTGATTACAGGCCACTTCACAGACCCGGTGGCCTTGGTCTCTTCCATGGCCTCATTCGATTTCGTCTCTTTCTTGGTCATAGGTTTGCCGCTCGTGTATCTGTTACCTCCGTCGTCGATAAGCGTGGCGCCGCTGTCTTCGCCTACACTGGACGGGACCCGAGACGGGACGCGGGAGACATGGGAAGAACCCGGTCGGGACCTGTTCTGTATTTCCTCGCCCAACTTTCCAGATGCGATAACTTCGGTTGCGGACCCTTGGATGTCAACCCTGCCGTTGTCTAGCATAACAACATAGTCAGAAGAGGGGGCGCAGAGAGTCGTGTTGTGGGTGACGAGTATGCACGTTCGGCCTTTCATGAGCGGCCCATTAATGCAGTTATTGAAGATCCACTTGGCGGTATGTGAATCGACGGCGCTAAGACAGTCGTCAAGAAGCAGATGGCGGGAGGTCGAATATACGGCACGAGCCAAAGAAATACGCTGTTTCTGGCCACCAGATAGCGAGATACCATTCTCACCAACCAGGGTCTCGTCACCGTTATCGAGGATTTCCAGGTCACGCTCCAACGCACAGGCAACTATAACGTCCTTGTACCTTTTCTCATCGTATGGGGCAGAGAACAAGATGTTATCCTTGATGTTGGCATTCACCAACCAAGCAGTCTGGGCGACGTAGGCACATGTTTCGGTGAGACCCGTCTCCGGATCAGGTCGAACATCCTCACGGCTTCTCCCGCCTGGGAGGTACACCTTACCCTTGGTTAATGTCATCTCGCCAAGCAGGGCCATGAGCATCGACGTCTTTCCGGAGCCGGTAGGGCCGCAAATTATATTGAGTTGTCCGATCCTGAAGTCGACAGTGAGGTCCAGAAGGCGGAAGGCCAGTGTCCCATCCTCGGCCGCGTCATTCCTCGCTCCCCAGGTGAAGGTAGCGTCTCTGAAGCCAATGACCCTGTTTCCGTCTTCATCGACGTTGTCGGTGCCTAACTGCTCATACTTTTCTGTCTCATCCTCGCTCAGAAAGTTCTCAACTCGATCAACCGATACCTTTGCCTCTTGCACGTGCGCTATCATGTCTCCTATCTGGTCTAGCGGGACTCTCAGAAGCAAGAATAACGAGATGGCTGTGAAAGCAACAGACGGATACAGAGGTTTCTGTTCAATCTTGGTGTAGACTAGGAAAGAGAAGAACGAGATAACAACTGGGACCGTGTTCCAGATAGCAACAGCGATCGACCAGATGATATAGCGTGTCCTTAGAGCCTTGAGTTCGGCAGTCCTCTTCTCGTCGACAATGGCGCCGAAGCGACGTTCCCAGGCGAAATACTTTATGATTCGGATGTTCTGCAGGACTTCGTTCGTCGTGTGGATTCGCTTATCCGTGCCTTTCATAATCTTTTTCTGGGTGTAACCAAAGGCCTTGGCAAGCATAATGTTTATAGGGAGCAGTAACACCATCACGACGAGGCCGGGAATAGAACTTTTGCCCATGACGCGCCAGAGGAGCACGATGGACACGGTGAGTTGAGTGGGCGCACTCGCACACAGGAAATGTAGATAGGCCGTCACTTCAGAGACCTTGAAGCTGTCCACCGACATCAAATTGATGATGGTTCCCAGATTAGCCTGCTCGTCTCCCTCCTTGGTCGGATCTTTCGTAGCAGCGTCCCCGTCGGCTGAGCCTTCCGTGTTTCGCCCATCAGCCTTCTTATCACTTTTCTTGAGCCGTAAAAACCTCTTGATCTTGTCGAGTTTGGTCTCCTTGGCACTGCCTTTCTTGTCTGCGTCATCTAGAGGCTTATCCTTGCCACTAGCTGCTTTTCGACGAAGTGCCTTGGCGTATATATCTCCTATAATTATAGCACGGATGCGAATGCAGATTTTGCGGCCAATCCACAAGGCCTGACCGTCGGCAATGGATCGAATGACATCCGTGACCGGGAGAAGAATGACATACAGCCACAGCACATTCATTGGGGTGCGTGTCGGCGCGTCAAGCGCATCGACCATGCCGTACGTCTCAACATACTCGAGGATGGCCTTGAGCAAGAGGGTCGGCGCGAAGGTCAAGAAGCCAGCCAGAACAGCCCATAGGCACTGCAAGGCCACCATACCACTGAAGTACTTCAACAGATGCAGTGCCAGAATGGTTGTCTTCTGGACCTGACGGTAATCGGCGAGGACGTTGGCGGCCTTGTCGCGCGGTATCAGATTCCACACGTGCTTGAGCTCAAGCGGCTCCCTGAAGCCTTGCAAGAGGATGGGATCAATCCATGAGAATGTCAACAGAGAAAATAGAGAAGCCAGATGTTCGCGTGATGGTTCAATATCGCCCTCCCATTCCAGAATGACGGTCTTGTTGCCCTTCCTAGTGGTCATAGCCACCCCGAACAAGAAAGTCGTCAGGCAGAACTCGACGATGATAAGAATCTGGGTAAGCCTGGAGCTCGGGCGGACGAGGACGGAGCGGAATAGAACCAAGGTGAACAGCCATTGGAAGCCATAGATGGTAGCGGTGTGGTTCCATAACCGCGGGACTCGCCATTTGGTGTTTCCCAAAAATAGGCGGAGCGAGGCGAGAACCAGCGTGTAAGCCCAGGTGAGCGCACCTGCGATAGCTGCAAACCTGCCCCAGCCATCATAGGTGTCGGTCACGAGGGCAACGACGTTAGTAGCTACCAGGCCGAGTATCGCAAGCTCCTCCAGTACGACCAACAGCTTCTCGCCGCGGGGAGTATCGGCCTGGACAATGGAGCCCTTGGTAGTGGTCCGGACGAGAGCGAGGTGGCCTCCACCCGCCGCAGCGATAGACAAACCCTCTCCCTCTTCACTCGTGCTTAAAGAATCCTCCTCATCAGGTGGTAATTCTGTATGACTGTTGTGGTTTGGGATTTCGCGATAATCGGCGGCTCGTCTCGCCTTGACACGGCGGTGGATGGCCTGTGCTACGAGGTAAAGAAGAGACAGGCATATTATGGCAAGAGGGAAAAGGATTTTAAGGTAGCTATCGGGTTGGAGCGGCACAAGTCAGCAACAAGGATGACGTCGCATATTGAGACAAGCGAAGACTGATATTGCGATCTATCGGCTCTACCTGGCGCGACGGGAGAACAGCTGGGACTGGCAAGACTTACTCTATCTGGAAGCATGTGGTGAAATCGTCGACTTCCCATACGGGCCACCGACAGGATGCGAAGCCGCCGTCATTGCCGTCGGTGCTTTTGGAGCTGCTCATGTTGTGGTGTAGCTCTTTATGCCCGCAAGCTTCACCCAGCTAAGCAGCTGGCGGGCAAAAAAAAGGAAGGATAAGGGAAAAGGCTTATGATATCACCGGTACGCAATAAAGTGGCTGTTCCAAGAATGGTGCGGTAGCTGAGGAATAACGGTATTAAAGTCCAAGAATACCAAAGGAGGAGTGTGAAAATGGACTGTAACGCCTGTTTGGTGTTCCTCCGCCCTGGCTACTTGAAGTTAGGTATCGAGTAGGATGATTGAGGATGGAAGATGGCGAATGAAGAGGAAAAGAGAGGCGAGTAAGGCATGGATAAGAATTCGCAGAACAGCAGACACCAGCAGAATACATACAGAACCTACTAGCCATGTGGGTGCTAGGTAGGTAGAGAGTACTTTGGAGAGCGCTAGATTAGCACCAATGCAAGCAACATTAACATACCTAGTACTCAAGACTTAGCCGCATCGTGCTCAGATACTTGAGGCTGCTAAAGATGCTAGCGCTAACTTGTTACAGCTCCCCGTGGATCTAGACCTGTAAGAGAAATCGTCAGAACCCAGAATACATCATACAGAAGTGGGGGAGTGGGGCAGCGGAAGTCAATTCAGACCGTCTTTGTTCCTGATCCTGAACTTCTTGAGCTTGATAACGTCGCCAGCAATGACGACAAACACCTTGACCGCTGCTTACTTCGTACAGTCAAGACAGTACTCCGTACATACCAATTTAATAAGTATATGCAATGCAATCTGCAACCACACGTGCATGTCCGCAGCTTGCACGGGGTGGGGTGGATGGAGGGAGCTTGGGCCATGTACAGCGTAGGTATCGGAGGCCCTCAAGGTTCAAGCTCGGAGCTGGAGCTCAAGAAAAGCCGCTTCCGCTTTCGGGGAGCAAGGCCGACTTGATAGGTGGCCGCATGCATCCATCCATCCAGGAACGCACGAAGCATAGGTAGGTAGGTAAATTCATATTCCCGCTTTCTCCCACGCATAGCTGCTTCTCATCTTAACATTTAGAATCATATGAGAAGATAGGCAGTTACTGTTTTAATTCGACCTTGTCTGATTACATCCTCATATTACGCTAAACAAGTAAAACCTACCTCCATGTTTCTAAAAAAACGACGTAGGTACTACCCAGTTATCTCCCTGATGCGTAGCTCGAAACAAGGCAACCGAGTATATGCAGGGAGAAGTTAAGAAATGCAGCTCCATTTTGCACCGTCGGACAGTTTCAATTGAAGCTGGTTAACCAAGCAGCACCTTCATGGACTAACCCCACAGATGCTCTCTCAAGAACGAGCTTCCAGATGCAGTAATCCGGCATCGTGAACTTGCCGAAGTGTGCCCCTACATGGTTCCGTACCCCAGGTCACTAACGCAGTATATGTACGGATCAACAGCATGCAATACCCCGTCTAAAACCAATCCCATTGTTTCGTCATTGTTTCCTGCATACATACCTAGTAACCGTACTCTCACCGGGGCGCTCATGCATATGACGAAAGTGGGGCGGCTTGAGAGGAGAGCGCACCCTTGAGCAATTGTGTCATCCGATTGGCTGTCCTAACAGCTAGCTGCTAGCGTTGGAAGATAATAAGAACCAGACGAGTCTCTGCGGGAAAGTAGAGATCTGATCTGAATACCGAGCCAACCAGTTGAGCCCAGTGAAGGCATATAGCAATTTGTAACTGCGTATCAAACCTTGTCTATCCGCGATGACCTTTGAAGTTTAACTCTGCCCTACTATGGCATGTCCTTGCGAATAATCCGGATGCCCGCTTGTGGTTACGGAACTCGGGACCGTAAGTGCATGGACGTCTGCGTTGTTGGGATATGGACTCTGCAGTCAATGTCATTGCGTGCTGCCCCTAGAACCTCCTCTAGACAAGATTCCATTCATATCATCATTACGCCCTGCGTCATTCAAAAAACAAAAAAAAAAGAAAAGAAAAGAAAAAAGAACCTCATTAAATCCTGTTACATACCTTTCATCTCTCTTGGGCTTTTCCTTCTTGCGTTTCCCCACTATAAACCCCCTAGCTTGGTAAGGTTTCAATTATCAAGCAACATGTGAAGGAGAGTCTTTATCAAATCTGAAATAGATGCGATAATATGTGCGGCAGAGGCAAATCTGCCAGCAAGCGTAACCTCCGGCAGATTCGAATGCAGGCATCGGGTAATGAGTGGACTGGAGTAGCAAAGAATTTATCTGCGTTGTATGGCCTGTCAGCTTGGTCGTCTGCGAGACGAAAGCAGAGGTCAGAAGGCTCACCGTTTTACTCGGAACGGTCACGACGCCCCCGACGGACTCCGAAGTGATCAGGGCGCGATCTGGTCCACGATGCCCTCGATGTCAATGCGGTCGAAGGCCCCGAGGAGCGGCCTGGCCCGCTCTAGAAGGCTCGTAATGTCGACCCGCTTGATGGCTCCAACGACCGGCACCGCGACACCGATGATGGTTTGCGTGTCGTTGACGAAGTCGTGCGTGAGTAGCAGCTCGGCGTTGTTGACGAGCCTCGTGAGCCCGCCGACGGATGAGGGCGACAGGAGCGGAGAGATGACGTCGATGATGCCCTCCAGGTCGATTTTGCCGACAGAGTTCAGGATCAGGGTGATATGTCCAATCAGTAAGCGATGCCGATCTGACCCGCGGCATCCAAAATGAGCGTTTTCTTGTCCACCAGACGTTCTAGATTGAAATCTCCCAGAGAGCTAGACTTGGTGTGATCTTCTGGGTCAGTCCGACGATGTCGATCTTGCCCACAGCATCCAAGATGGGGCCTAACTTCTCCAGAAAACCCCCAGGGGCTCGCTTTCCTAACAAGTCCAGAAGAGGCTGTGCCTGGTCTATGAGGTCAGCCAGATCGATCTCGCTTGGAGAATTCAGATGAGATTTCACTTGATCGATCAGGCTTTTAAGTCGATCTTGCCGAAAGCCGCTAGCAAGGGGACAGCCCCCAATATCATGGTCGTGGTCTGGTTGACGGGTTGGACTGTCAACAAGTTCTCTGTGTTGCCCATAAACTCTACGAGACCTTTCACCAACCAGGAGTCAGCAGTGGCTCGGCCGCCGTGAAGAGACCCTGTACATTGATCTTGCTCGTGCTGTCGATAAGTGGTTACGCACTAGAAAGCACTGTCTTAAACGCCTCGACGGTCTCCTTGGCCAAGAACTCGCTGGCATTGTTCAGAATTGTTACGAGACTCCCGATTGTTTCAGGCGCCAACAATGGCGAGAGAGCATCTAGTATAGCTTTCACGTCGACGTCCTTGACTAGGGCTGGGCAGAGTATGGCGGATAAGATTGACTGCGATGGACCCATCTCCTTTTCTCTAACCACAGTCAGGAGGCCCTTACTGGGTGCAGGAACAGAGCGACCGATCTCTTCGCTGGCTGTGTGAGTCAAGGCCACAATTGCGTGGATTGGGCGTGCCCATCTAGATGGCTAGCTTTGCCGCGGCTAGAGCACACCGGGTTAGGTTCTACTCGTCTAATGAAAGCAGTATAGATTGAAATCCGACTCATTCATCACTGCACGCCACTGCCTTCCGCATTCACAAATCCAGCGCAAGAGGACGCCATTGGCCTTGACGTCTGACGGGGTTCGCGTCCAGCGGCGGCGTCCTTGTTTGAATTAGTACTGGCCTGCATGTTCGAGAACTCGATATTGATGTCTAACTCCTAGGGATCGAAGCCACTACGAGACAGGCCTTCGCCTGGCCAGTTGCTATCGGGTCGACTCCAGTATCGACTGACCCCAGTGAGGTGGCACAAGCGCCCATTAGCAACAGGTTGCCCTAGGCACCCGTTGTGTTGACGAAGATCTCGGCAAGAATGTCGTATTTGCACCTGGCGATCCATAAATCACCCCTTGACATGCTGCGGATGGAAGACGTCCCCCCCCAACCAACCCGGCGGAGACCCGAGCCGATACACATGGCGACGTCGGATACGTGGACATGGTGATATAACTCAAAGGGATCCGTAATACCGGCCGATAAAGGTGCCTCACAGTCGAAACTAGTGCGAACAGGGAGACCGGGTCAACCTGCGAGATGATAGACTCGGAAATGCGGTACACCCTGGCATCCCAGTCTCTGGGCAGCTGCGCTCCGACGGCGTTCCTAAGCTACGTAGCCTTGGGAACCATGACGGCAGCTCCGGTCCTGAGCCTGCCATGCATCTGCCCGTCAACTGCCGTTACATCAACCTTATCGCCGCCGTTTGAGGTCATCGGCCACCTCGGTCGAGACCTCGAACGGCTCGAGGTCCTCGCCGATGGCCATCTCATGCAGGATCTGCTGGCTCAGGTTCTGGGGGTCGTGAGCGCCGGCTCGAAAAGGTGGATACCGCTGTGCGAAAGGATTTGTCGCTCGTACTTGGACTTCGCGTCAGAATTTGTTTATTGGGCTGCTGCTGCTAGCCTCGAGCCAGCCGCAGTAGTGCGGCGAGCCCTTGAGGGGACCGTTGTGGTATTTAATGAGCCCCGTCATTCCTGCCAGTTCGACGCATCCTTGCACTGAGAAGTGGCCATCTATTTCGACTTCCCAGCGAGTGCGGCTGTTTCCATACGACCCTGAAGAACAAGGAAGCATAATTAGCCAAATGCTACGTAGGGATCTCCAATGGCCGCCCTCTGGTTACATACCGATTTCACTAAACCCGGCAATGACGGCCACTCGCTCGAGGTCGACAGGCCCCTCGAGAGAGGCATGAAGCGGCGCTACCTGCGTCTCCCTGTCAGGGAAGCGGAAAGTATCCCGGCGACAAAGGGGCGGCGGTGTAACTTGGGGCCAGCGGGGTTAGGGGTTAATCTGCCGCTGCAAAAATGCCAGCGGCTTGGTCATCAGAAGGGCTTCCTGGCGGAAAGCCCCTTTCATCTCCTGCCCAAACTCGAGGTCTGCCTGGATCTGAGCTAGCAAACCCAGCAGGTTAGGGGCAGATGACGTCTTGCCCGAGATATCCACTAAAAGTGGTTGCAGTTCGCAGTGCGATACGACGGACCCGGTCATGAGGCATGCGATGTAAACTGCCATTTCCGAGTGGGAAAAAGTTCGCATCCAGAATGGCTAGAAGTCAATAACCCCAGACATTCTCACAATACAGGAGGCATACACACCCCCTTTTTCTCAACACCGGCTGCCCGTCTATCGTTAGCTTCCATCAAGCCAGTGCCACGCGTCCACCCAATAATGGCGCCGCAAATACTGAGATAGGCACCCCAATCCTCGACCTAGTGCTTGTTCAACAGGCTCTCGTGGCCCAGCTTGGATTGTGGCATATAGGCCATCGTTCCCGAAGAGACTGCGGTTGGGCGAAAATGGCAGGATCACTTGAACAGGGTGCGATTGGATGCGACGCCGCTCTTTTACGCCTTGACCGCACCCGGAAGGGGCAGGACGCCGGCAAGCATGAGCCGGTACGCAAACTCCAATATAGAGTCGATGTTCTCGATCGCTCTACCGTCCTCACCCATAGCCGCGAACGGCACAATGTGGTCCGGATCCTACCCGAGCCCGTCGTACATGTAGTCGACCAGCGCCAGGGTGCCCTGCTGGCTACCGCCATTGAATGCCACCACAACCAACTGCGAACCCCGTCCGCCGCGGCGAACATACACCCCTTGCCGGTGATCCGTAATCCCGGTCGAGTACGAGCTTGTAGTGACCAGGACTCGCGTTCCCGCGGTGAGCAGCAGCTTAACTAGCTCGAAGCTAATCGAATCCCTTCCGGCTCCCGTCACGAGCGCCATCTTTCCTGGAAAGAAATGCCGTCCGAGCTAGCCGATCTGAAGCTCGCGCGGAACGAGCTCGTCAACCAGCTGTTCCGCAACCAGCTTGCGCCTTTCTTGGTCTTGATGGATGGCTCCGTGGCAAGATCCCCACACGAGGGCAGGCCGGATATGAAGAATTCCGAGTCGCTGTCCTCAAACGCCGGCGTCGTGATGGTGGTGGAATTGGACGGCGACGAGGTCTTGCAAGGATAAGATCCATCGATTTGGTCTTGAAGCCATCTGCAACGCCACTCCAATTCGCCGCTTCAAAGGCGGCTTAGGTTGTTTCTTGCTGGTCATACCATCGACAATGACCTGCGCAGTTCTTTCTTCTTCTGGGCATTGGAAGCGACCATTCTCACCAACCTTGATCAAGGGCCGCATTGAAATTGTCAAACTCCAGAATACGGGTTTCTTGCCAGCATTGCCATTAGCGATCTCGAGACGGCACATGCCGGTCAGCTTTTTGCGAGGCTTGCGGTCTGGTGTTGGCTTCTCGAACGAACCGAGAATGAAATTAGCCATGTCTACCAGACGTGGCATCACCCGAGCCTGGAGCAGTGGCGATGAGCCACGAGTTTATCTTCGGACAAGATGGACTGGGGACCCCAGGACTTTTGAAGTAGGTGCGCAGCTAGGTCCAACAAGTCCTGAGCTGCCCAGTTCCAATATGAATCAATCGTGCGCACCTTCAAGATATCGAACTTGGGCCTGACGTTCTGAGCATAGAACTCCCCGTGCTTCGCCAACCACAAGTCCATGTCAGTCTGAAGTTGGTCTGCCGCCGTCCTGAGAGACTCTGTAGTCTTAGAAGAAGCGACAAAATCCTGATTTCCTCGGCGGGCGCAAGCATCTAGAAAACGTTGGTCATGGGCCAGCGTCTCCTTCTAAATGGCCAGTACAACCTCAGGGGTAATGTTACCCGTCGCCTTCGGGTCGGAGGGGCTACTCCTGCCTGCCGAAAGGGCCTTCCTGTCGATCCCAGCCAACATAAGAGTCTGGTCGGCCACGTTGTCAAGAAATTGCCGCGCGTGGTCCTCTTCCATTAAGCAGCACTGGCGGCTTCACAAGCGCAGTAAGAAGCGTCTTACCTTGCAAACCCTGTCTGAGGGCCCATGGTGCACCTAGGTGCTTGCGCAAAACTGATACTCCACATCCGGCGGGCATCTTGGCACATGTGCACTTGCCCATGCGGGCCGTAATGCACGGCCCTAGAGTGCGACTACCATTACCCGCGTCGACCGCGGCGGCCAGTTCGGTGGGGGAGAGATCCTCCGCGCGATCTGGCAGGGTGACGAACTCTGCTGCCAGACCGCCAATGATTTCATTTTGGAGGGTGGACTGGCCTGCATTCATCAAGTACCAGTGATCTGGCCTCTTACTACTATCCATTTGGGGCGCAGGCTGAAGAGATAAGGGAACCTTACAGCCGCAAAGTTGCTTCAGGGACTCCCCGGCCGATGCCTGGTCACGAGGTCTTTTGAGCCCTAAGGCAACCATTGTAAGTACCACATCTGATGCAGAGGGTGCTATATTGTGGATTGCGGCGTGAGCTGCAGTCTCGGTTATAGGTGGTACAGGAACCGGCATCGGGTCCGGAGATCGTGGGGTAGTCGTGCCAACAGTGGGCGATCCAGCAGGGGCAAACTCCGGCTTCTCGGGTTCAGACTTTTGAGAGTGATATTGGATGGCCTCGGCATCTTTTTTGTAACTAAGCTCCCTGCGCATGCCACGAGCTAAGTCTGGCTTCGTGAACCTTGCGGATTCCAACGTCTTCATGACCAGGTTGAGCAGCGTGGTTGACCGGCCCTATCTTAATGACGCGCTCCGTGGAATTGCCGCCGTCAAAAAGCCAGTCTTGAGTATCGACCCTAGAGGTAGTGTAAGGGTCAGACTATTTTTATGCTAAAGGGATTATAGGAAGGTGACCCTACCATTGCACTGGGGAGCAGAACTGATACCCAGGTCATGACGAGCCATCGTTAGCTACTATTTTTTTCAGCATCAAAGAAATGAGAAATTATACTTAAGTCAGGAGTTCAGTAAGAAGAAGAGAGCTGAGTTCCCCTTCTGCTTATGTGTACTTTTTCTTTTCGGTCGACATTATGAGACCTAGGGAGGTAGTGATTAAAGTCCGCGCCTGATGAATGCGGGCATCTCATGCTGAATTACTTGAGACGCCATGAAGATCATATTAGTCAAGAAACCGAAACGGGAAACAGTATGACTGACATGGAAGGAGTGTTTATCCACCATGGTCCAATCCCTGACTGTATAGAGCCCGGCTCTTTGCTTACTATATCGGGCTTTATCAACACGCCTTTCCTTCCGCTTGAACGGCGGCCTTTGCTGACCAGCCGGACCACTCGAAATCTCGGAGTGATCTGGCTACCTTACGCGCCGAGGGGCGAACATGACCGCGGAGCTCAGTCACGCTTTATGAGCTGCATTGAATAGAAGCCCGCTGAGAATACTTATAACTCATGATAAGTCTCAATTTGATGAAGTGGATAGCCACCCCCTAGAATCGGAGTCATCGTCTCATTGGCACTCAAACATTTTGGCAAATCAACCTCAACATGTATGCTCTAACCGCAGCAGCGCTTTTGGCTACTGCCACTTTACTCCCTCAGCACCTCTTACTGGGCTGGGTAACTTATGCACTCTACTTCCACCCCCTATACAAGTACCTGGGCTCGCTTCTAGCTAAGGTAACAGCGCTCTACGCGACCTACCATAGCTAGAAAGGTGACATTCACCTGGACATGCACTAAGCTCACGCGCGCTATGGGCCTTACGTGCGCTACAAGCCCTACTCCGTCCACTTCAACACTGCCGCGCGCCTCCACGACATCTACAAGAGCCCCGGTGCGGCCATTAAAGTCCAAGGTGTACAGCCTGGTGGCGCACCGCGCACCCAACACTTCTACCATCCGCTATGGAAGGTGCATGGCAGGCGGCGCCACATAATAGCCTAGGGCCCGTCGGAAGAGGCGCTCCATGGGTAGGAGCCGCGCATCATGGTGCACGTCAAACAAGTTCTGAAAGTCCCTCGGCAGTAGTCTGGAGCCTAAGAATACGGCCGTCTGGTGCAACTACCTATCTTCAATATCATAGCCGATGCCGTTCCAGTGCCAAATATGACTGGCTTGGTACCGAGCGCTTCTGCTACCGCTCGACGCCATTGACGTGTCCAACGTGCGCATGACCACCTTAGTGCAGGCAGGCGGCTGGGCGTCGTGGAAGCGGCTGGAGAAAGCGGTTTCCGGAAGTCAGTCGAAGCCTGGAACCGCTTCGTCCGCTCCGTCACGGGGGTTGTCACGCTGCACGTTGACAAGGAGAAGAATGTTCTCGAGGACAATATTCCCGACTTATTCTCCAGGCTTCGGGATGCGCACGATCCCGATAGGGCGGACAAATTCACCGTGGATGAGAACGGCCTCGAGAGCACCACGTTTATAGTTGCTGGGTCCGACACCTCGTCCACAAGCTTGTGCTCAGCGCTGTTTTACCTGGCTCATAACCCGGCCACCCGTACTCGCGCTACTGAAGATGCTCGCGCAAAATTTGCCCATTATGGCGATATATGTGCGGGCCCTGCACTATACTCATGCCAGTATCTGCGAGCCTGCATCGACGAGGCGTTCCGCATGTCCCCTTTGGTCGGAACGTGCCTCTACCGCGAACTAGTCTCACAGGACGCCACCATAGATTGTCATGCAATCCCAGCTGGATACAACCCCGGCACGGGCATCTACGCAATCCACCATAGCTCCACCTACTTCTCTGACCCCTTCGTTTACCGCCCGGGGCGCTGGATCCCTGGCAGGGAGATACGACGCATGAGCCGGTTGAAAGGGGCCATTCTGTTCTGAATCCCTTCTCAGTGGCCGTACACAGCTGCCTCGGAAAGGCGATAGCTGTCATGGAGCTGAGCTCGCTGTTGCTGCTGTGCTAGCTAGCTACGACTTTGCCAGGAAAAATGGGGGCACCGAAGCGAAAGGCAGGAAACTAGCTGCTAGGTAGCAATAGAGATCACCATTAACGCCTGTCCTTCCTAAATATCGGGAGAGAACCCCCCTATATATAGCCGTAAGACCCCTGTCCAGAAGGTTCCACCGTATCCCGACATTGGCACCTGACAGACTTCGAGCTGGCCCAGGGCAAGCTTGGCCTCGTTGGTGCCGGTCAACCCCATCTCCCGGTATGGTCGATATCGCGGCATTGAGTACCAGCTGTATGACCACATCACGAGTCAGAAACACGGCCCGTGGCTGGTATTCAAGGATCGAAAATATTAAGATATTGTCTTCTTAGGCGCCCTAACCTAGAATGAAGCCGTAATTACCGCCCGATGTGCGGGACGCTGTTCTATCATGGGGGGGGGAAAAAAAAAGACGACTGGAGTGCTGAGCCCAGAGCCCAGTCTATAACCTCCCATAACGAATTCCACTGTGGCATATTCCATCCCGGGACGGTGTGAGAAAAATCAGTCCACAGTTGGCCTCAGTCTTCCATAGTCTCACCGGCGAAGCTGGCTTCGGAGCATGCTGCCGGGGTTCTAGTAAATACGAAAAGCGCCCTCGTCGCCCTCGTGGCCCTCGTGACTAGAATTTCCCTTTACCGACTGGCGCCGGGCATAACGGGCTTCTCTCGGCTTGTCTGTAAGACTGCAAAAGACAAAATGTGAGTCCTAGCCCGAACCCCCGAAAACGACGACAATGGTAATGACGATGATGGCGACGGTGACGATGACGACGACAATAACTACGACGCTGATGCCCGAGGCGGCCGGCCCCAATCTCGCCCTTCTTGGCACCATTGAAACCTGGTGCGCTGTGGCCGTAGGCGCTGGCCAGCATAGTCATCAGCCTGGGGACCTTGGGAATTTAACCGAAAAGGTGCCACTATCCACCGAGATCATTCGGGCAGCAGGATCAGCAAGATGATGCGACTCCTAGCTAGGATCAGCTGCTTCAGATACGGCGAGGCCCGTCACAGAAAATCCGAATGCCACAAAGCTGGGAGGAGGATCACCTAGATGTCATCACGAGACCGAACTGTTGCCTCCCGCTCACCCCGGGGTTCAAGGTCGCGGATGTCGGCCGGGCCTTCAAACTATCGACCTACCCGGGCAGCAACTAAATACCTACCTCGAGCTGTTATGTGACCCCACGAACCCAGGAAGACCCCTAAGCCGACTAAGCCGCCCCTTACTCTCGAAGAGGAACGAGGCGCCATGGCTTAGCAGGAGGAAGTCGAGGGCCCCGCATCTCAGGAGAGCGACCGTACCGAGGACAACAAGACGTACACTTAGTGACATAGACGCGAGGGACAATTTCCAGCATGGAGACAGTGGAAGCTGCTTGGAACAGAGGATAAGGAAAAACGAAACACTGAAATAAAGTATGACTACTGCGACGATCGCGTTACCACCGCGGACGGCGCATCCGAAGACTCTACCTGATTCCTCACCAGATCCAACTCCTCCGACAAGCTTCGTGATCTTGGGTGTGTTCAGCTCGAATGCGGTCCCGCCGCCGGCCATCTCGCCATCTGACGCATCAGGGCCAGGTGGACGAATCCGCTGAATCTGCAAGAAGCTCTTTCCGACTCTTCCGGCGACCGAGGACCCCAGCTTCCACACCGCTGGAAGGAACCTTAGACCAAGGTGTGGGCAGTTGGCTCTGCTCGCATCCTCATGCTAGAGATTGGGTCCATGGGCTAGTCTCGACTCGGAATCCGCCCGCCAATGGAGCATCCTGATACCGAAGGCGTGTCCTATGCCACCCTTAACAAGTCCCTCCCTTCGCAGTTGTTGATAGCCGCGCAACGCGTGGGCCTGGAGCTAGACACATTGGTTGCCTGTATGTGTTTATGGGTTGTATATGGGTCCATTAGGGTAGTCGTATATACTGACAATCCGCCGGCCCAAAGAGATGGATCGCGTCCTCGCGATGGGTTTAAAAGCATTGGGAGCGAGACGGGTCCTTGACGATGCAACGGGTGCAAGGGTAGCAGCCTTTTTCTATCAATTTGACCTCGCCTTGAGATCGAGTTGAAGTCGCAGAAGACATAGATATTTCTCTATGGCTACTGAACCCTTCCCTGAGAGAAATCGAATAATCAGAGGCATTACCATGCAGAGTAAAATAACTAAGTGTGGTCACCTGCCAGACTTTCATTATTCCATTTCCATCTCAGCCCTTATCCAACAGGTTCGTCTTACTAAAGTAGGTTGGTTTCCCAGTGTCGGGACCGCTGGAGGTACGTACGCAACCGTGATTTCGTAGCCCGAGATAACATCACTGCGTCCCATGGAATACTCCTTAACATTGCCCACCCACGTGGCATACTCCGTACTCTCGCCCACTGGCTCTCGCGCGTCCGCCAACGACAGGCGTTGATGACAGGAGGCGGTGATTAGTATGGGGAAATGTTTACCCACATACCAGTAGCTAGATAATTAGGTTAAATTGTAGGAATACGACATATACAGCTAGATAAGCTCGAACACACAACGGTTCGAGCGCCTACCTTTCGGAGTCCAACATCACTTCGAGGTCAAGATTCCCTTTTGTTAATTTTAACAAGCACAGTATATCATGACAGGCGTGTCTTTCATGACGTATATTGTTCACGTACACTAGATACACACATCCTCACTGTCGCACCGTCTGATATAGGCGCCAAGCAAGGATGAAGCCGACCACAGCTAGTGCATTTCCAAGCTCCATTTTTGCCGAACTGCTCTCCCGATTCTATTTTTCGATTGTCCCGTAGTACGATTAAATGCAGCTAGACAGCCTGGTATTAGTTGGTGGAAATGCCGTCGTCATGGTCATTTCATAAATAGGGAAGCAGGCATCACGGTTAGCCCATGATCATTCCCTTCATGCCAGCGAGATCGCCTTCTTTAGCGGCAATCTCGAAGTATCCATATATGATACTGTCTCAGGTTAGAAATACGAGGCGTACTAGTTGTGGGATGCTAGACTTACGTGACGGCGAGCAGGGTACCAGTACCCGAGCCGAGAGCACCCATGAGGTCACTGGCAACGGAGAGCGCACCAATGCAGGCACCACCAAAGGCGGCCGCAGTGGGGATGATGCGCTTGAGCTCCTTGTACATGCTCTGGTCACGGTGACCAGCCATGACGAGACCCTGATCCTTCAGCTGCTTGGCAACGTCGCGGGGGCTGGAACCGGAAACCTCGATCCAGGTCTTGGAGAAGATGGCGCAGGCGGTAAGCATGTAGGCGATGTAGACAACAGTGTGGATCGGGTCGAGAAGAGCATCGCGAATGTTCAATGGGGGGGACATGTAGTAGGCCAGACCCGAGATAGCCTGAAGCTGAGAGGAGCCGTCCTTAGCTTCCCAAACACCAAACAAACGAACAAGCAGGTTCTCAGAGAAGCGGGAGTAGAGCATCTGGCTGATAAGGAAGATGTTGGAGGAGAGGGCGGACTGCAACATGATGGGCATGTTGGAGGTGTAGAAGAGACGGATGGGGTAGGAGCCTCGAGCACCACGCTGGCGGGAAGACTTGACGGGGATCTCAACGCGGAATCCCTGGAGGTAGATGACGGCAGCGAAGACGGCCAGAGTCGCCAACAGGTTCATAATGTTGGGGAGGTTCTGGCGGTAGAAAGCCTCCTGGAGGGCACGCTGCTTGTTGGGCCAGGTCATCAGGAGGTGGAAGAGGGCAATGACGGCACCCTCGAACTCGGGACCACGACCGGTGTTAATAGAGGTAGGGGAGAAGGCCTTCCACATGATAGACTCGCAGATGTTGGTGGCAATGAACAGGGAGATACCGCTGCCGAGGCCGTATCCCTTCTGCAGGAGCTCGTCGAGCAGAATAACAATCATGCCGGCAACAACCAGCTGGAGGATCAGGAGGAAGACGATACCGGCACCAAGATCGGACGGGGGGCCATAGAGACCGGAGAAGACGTAGACGGTGGCAGTACCGCAGGAGAGGATGAAGGCGAAGAGCTTCTGGGCGGTCTGGTAGAGCTCGCGGTCGGACTTGAGGTCGAGGTTGACGTCGATCATGTGGGTACCAGCGAGGAGCTGGAAGACCATGCCAGAAGAGATAATTGGTGTAATACCCAGCTCCATCAGGGTTCCTCGGTTACTCGCCATCATCATCCGGAGCCAGTACAGAGGATCGGAGGTGTCGGAGGACACGATACCGTACAGGGGCATCTGTAGACACGTCACGAGTTAGCTATAAGTTTCCATGGTTGCGGATGGCCTGGTCTATGGCGATTATTTGGGAGAGCGATGGTCGGAAGCGACATTGGCATATAGCTCGTGAAAACACCGCCGCCTCCTCATGCCGGATATCCATATCGACTCAGGGAGTAAAGAAGCAGGAAGGCTACTAACCTGGCTCATGACCAAGAAGATCAACAGCGTCAGACCAGTCCACATTAGCTTCTGGTTGAAGGGGACCTTGGTCTCGGGCTGCTGAACTTCGGGCAGGAACGCCACGAAGGGCTTGACCAGGTCAAGAAATCGCACTGATGATGGCATGTCAGTGGCCGTCTGAGCTCAATGGCACCCAATGGATCGCGTCGCAAGCACTAAACCGAGGACCATCGTGGGATGGGACAGGACGTAAAGTGCGCGCATGCCACGGGACGGGAGACTTACAGCTACTCATTGTGAAGATCTACCAAAACGACGAGGAAGGAACAAGAAATGGAGAGGAAGAAAGGCAATTACGGAGCGACAGAAGACCCTCTCGATGGGAAATTGAGGGTTGTCGCGCAGTCTCTGTAAAAGGTTGGGACGGGAAGGGAAGGGAAAGGAGAGAATAGAAGTCAAAAGCTGGGGGAGAGGATATTATGATTGCTGGCCGGTTGCTGGTGGACTTCGAGCCACTTGGACAAATCTGGCATCAAAATTCCCAGTTCGAATGATGTGTCCAGAAAACAATTCTTGAGTGGAGCGTGCCTGCACGTGATCTCTCAACCTTAAAAGTTAATTCCCGTAAAGGCTCCCAAATTGCAGGGGCTTGTCCTATGAGGTACTAAACGTAAGAACTAGAGCCGCAAAGTACTTAGTGCTACGTGTCATGTCAGAAGCCAAATTTGAGCCTCATTCGCCCTGTGGCTGATGTTTTGTGGTTCCCGAAGTACGTACATACTTGAATAAAGTGAAATGAAAATGTGGCGCATCGAACTGTTCTAGAATGTGAAGGGCGACAGTGAGTCAATCTCATTCGGGATTCTCCTGAGAGCTGCAATCGCAGGGGACAATTGCATATAGGGATATTTGCTCTTTTGTCTTCTTATCACTGCGTACTCTCATGTATGCTTAATACCAACATAATATTCAATTTTCTCAGGCGCAATGTCCGCAGAATGTCGACACCGCGCCGCCCCCTGGAGCCCCTCGTGGCCGTCATGGGCTCGACAGGTACAGGAAAGTCCGATGTAAGTCCCGTACTCACTACTTAACCCTACGTAACGACTTTATTCAAACCAATCTCTAACTTTCCCGTCAGCTTGCGGTAGACCTGGCCCTCAGATTCAACGGCGAGATCATCAACGCCGACGCCATGCAGATGTACAGGGGTCTGCCAGTTATCACGAATCAAATATCCGCCGAGGAGCAGAAAGGCGTCCCTCACCATCTTCTTGCCGTAGTAGACCATTACGAGCCTACGTGGACCGTCTTGAACTTTGCGACGGAAGCGCACAAGGTCATCCAAGGCGTCCGCAGCAGGGGGAGGCTGCCCATCATCGTCGGCGGCACGCACTACTATATCAACGCCCTCCTTTTCGAGGACAGCGTCCTAGGGTCGCAGAGCCTCAGTGATGACAATCCGCGGATCGGCGTGGAAGAGGAGTCTTCGGCGCAATTCCCGATCTTGAACGCCCCAACGGACGTGCTAATGAACCGCCTGCGCGAGGTGGACCCCGCCATGGCAAGCCGCTGGCACCCAAGCGAAAGACGCAAAATCCAGCGTTCGTTAGAGATTTACCTCACAACCGGCAAAAAGGCATCAGATATCTATGCCGAACAGCAGCGTAACAGGCAAGCTTCACGAGGAGCGAGGGGTCCGTGGGAGGCCTTGATGTTTTGGGTCTACTCGAAGCCTGAAGTCTTGCAAGATCGTCTAAATAGGAGAGTAGACAAGATGGTGGGGAGGGCCCTCATGGCAGAAGTGAAAGATCTGCACGAGCAGCTACGACGACGCACCGATGCGGGCGAAACAGTGGACCGCACAAAAGGGATCTGGCAGTCAATCGGCTTCAAGCAGCTAGAACCTTTCCTAAACGCCGAGATGGAGGAGCGTGCGGCGGAAGAGCTCGAAAGGCTCAAAGAGGCCGGACTAGAAGAAATGCGCATCGCGACCAGGCAGTATGCAAGGTCGCAAATCAAATGGCTCCGTGGCAAGACAGTACCGAAGCTCAAGGAACACGAGGCTTTGGACTACCTCTACCTCCTGGACAGCTCCAATGCGGACGACTTCGCAACGGGCGTGCTTCAGCCCGCAGCCGACATATGCCGACAATTTCTCGAGGGCAAGGAGATGACCAAACCTAATGAGCTTTCCGACACAGCCAGGGACGTATTGGGCGCTCTCGCGGACAAAGGCAAATCGTCCAGACCTGCTCTTCGGCATAGAACATGTGAGGCGTGTCACTTGACCGTCCTCGAGAGCGAATGGGAGAAACATGTTAAGGGGAGGAGACACCGTCTCATTATGAAGCATAAAAGCCGTACCGCCCTTATACCTATCGACGGGGAGGCGACTGCTGACTCCGGCTCAGGTCATACAGTTGTTGAGTCAGAATTGAAGCCGTCAAGCATTGACCTGGGCCATTTCCTATGAATAACTGGCTACTTCGTATACACCAGTTCTCTAAGGGCACCAGGGTTGGGTATTTAGTTAGTCAATTTAGTTAGTAGCCTGGATAAAACTAACTGGCCTTATACTAATTAATTAATACTTAAAAACAATAATATTATCACTTAATAATATTAATTATAAGTTCTTTTATAAACCTTTTTTAGTATTCGATATATACTTTAACAAAAATAAAGAAAATACTTTTATAAAAAAAGTTAAATTTTAAAATATTAATGTTTTTATAAACGTTAAAATTAATAAAAGGGGTTTTAAAAAAGCTTGCAAATATAAAGAAATATTAACGATTAACGTGCTACACTATTAAACGGTTCAAACCAGTGAGCGGACCGTTTTTTAGCATTTTATAACAACAAATCCAAATAATATAATTATAACATATTAAATCAATTTAAATTAATCGGATTTTTTTTCGTTAAATATATTTACAGCTTTTTTATAAGTACGCGTATTATATCCGGGCTTGCCGTAGATGCTATATTTCCGTTCCTTGGTTTTAACCTTTTTACGACGATTACTTTTAGCCGTTATTAGTTATATTTTTTATTACTTTTTTCTTTTTCGGTTAAAAAACCTTATTTTTTTTATATAATAAATGTTTCTCCTTTTTAAAAACGTTTATTTTTGGTTTTCCGACGTTTACTTAAGACGTAATTCGTTTCGCGCAATTGGGCGTTTTTTTCCCGAAAAAAAGCAATTTCGTATAAAAGTAATAAGTTACTTTTTATTAAAAAGTTAGCCGATTCGATAATTTTTGTTAGCAAGTTGCCTTAATAATTTTTAATTTTTCTTTATAAATAACGTTTTTACTTTATTATTTTATGGATATTTTTAGGGGTTTTTGTTAGCGGGAAACGAATAAAACCGGCGGAAGTTAACAGGGAAATAATTAACGTAGGTATAATTAAAGAAATTTCGAATTCGGAAAGAACGTTATTAGGATTAAATAAAACAAGGTTAGTTTTCGCAAATCCAGATTTAATGTTATCGGATGTTATGGTAATTTTAAACGCGTCGTAAAAGCCGGTAAAAATTTTTTCTTTAGTAATATAGGTATAATAATGTCGTATTAGGTTTTTAATATATAGTAAATAAGCGTATTTTAAAATAAAAAAACAAGATACGTTAAAAGGTTAAAATCGATACGAAAAATACGCGGGTATGTAAAGCGTAATAATTTTATAGTTAACGTAATATTTTTCGAATTTTATCGAATAGTAACTTTCGTGGCCGTCGAAAATAAGGAAACGTTTCGAACTTTTTATATACGTCCGAATATATTTATTAAAATATTAAATTTATTTTAAACTTAATTTATTTGTTATCCAGTTATTATTATTTAATATAACCTTTTAATTAGCTGCTGGTAATAGGTTATTACGGTATTAAGATTTAAGGTAAAGAATTTTTTATTATAATAATAAATAACGGTATAACCTAACTTTGGAAATTAATAACTTAGATAATTATAATTTATTTTTTATTTCTTTATTACGTTTGTTTAAATTTTTTACGTTTTTCGGTATTAATAATTATTATGCCCGTTATTATAAAAAGTTTTATTAAAAATCCAGTTTCGTCGAAATTATAAATATCCTTTTTTATAATACCGTATTTTGTAATAATAATCCGAATAAGTTCGAATTATTTACGAAATATTTCTAAATTTTCGGATAAAACCCGTTAATAATTAATTTTCCGATTTAAACGCGTGTAAAGCTTTTTTTGCCGTTTAACAAATTTCGACGCCCAATTAACTTTAATGCATTTTGTAACGCGTTAGGTAAATAATAGATTTACCATAATTTTAATATACTAAAGCCGGACAGGAAACGCTTACGTATTTAGGTTAAGGATTCGATCGATAATCAATTTTTTTTCGGTTGCCGTTAATTTTTATAAAGGAAAAATAATATCGGTTCGGGCGTATTTATCGTAATATCGGGCTTTTAAGGTCGTTAAAGTAACTTTATATATAAAATTAAGTTTCGTATCATTAAGTTTCGGGTTTCGTTTTTTAGCCTAAATAGTTAGGTTTATTTTTCCTTGCTTAATAAGTCGTTTTATATTATTGGTGTTAAAAAAGGGGTAATTGAAGGTAAGTAATTGAAATGTTGGCAAAATTGGTCCGCTTACTAGTTTGGACCGTTTAATGGTGTGGCACGTTATATATAAAGCCTTAAATTAAGTAATAATAAAAGTTTTTTAAAAAAAGATAAAATTTATATATTTAAAAAAAGTAAAGAAATTAAGTTGAAAATTATATTAAATCTTATATATAATTCGTTAATAATTTTTTTTTAAACTAAATATAATTTAAAATAAATAAGTAAAACGTTTTAAAAATATAATAATATCCCACACTATCTCACTGGATGTACCACATTACCGGATGGTTTTTGGCATTTCGCAGCAACAAATTTAAATAACTTAATTATAACATATCGTATTAATTTAAATTAATCAGAATTTCTTTCAAATATATTTATAACTTTTTAATAAATACGCGTATTATATCTAAGTTTGCCGTAAACGTTATATTTTCGGTTTTTTAAATTTAAATTTTTATAATAACCTTTTTTAATTATTATTAGCTGTATGTTTTTATTACTCTTTTTAAAAAATTAAAAAAATTAATTCCTTTTATATGATAAATATTTTTCTTTTTTAAAAACGTTTACTTTTAATTTTATAATATTTATTCAAAGTATAATTCGTTTCGTAAAATTAAACGGTTTTTTAAAAAAAATTTATATAATAATAATATATAACTTTTTGTTATAAAATTAACCGATTTGAATATTTTTATTAACGAATTACCATAATAATTTTTAGTTTTTTTATAAGTATCGTTTTCATTTTATTACTTTACGGGTATTTTTAGTGATTTTCGTAAAAGGTAAAATAGAACCGGTAAAAATTAACGGAAAACGGTTAACATAAGTATAATTAAAAAAATCTTAATTCGGAAAAAAGGTTATTAACATTAAATAGAATAAGCATAATTTTTACAAATTCAAATTTAATATTATCGGACGTTATAATAATTTAAAACGTATTATAAAGGCCGGCGAGGAAATTCTTTTTAATAATATAAGTATAGTAATATCGTATTAAATTTTCGATATATTATAAATAAACGCGTTTTAAAAAAATATATATTAAAAATTTAAAATCGATACGAAAAATGCGCAAATATATAAAGCGTAATAATATTATTATTAACGTAATATTTTTCGAACTTTATCGAATAATAATTTTCGTAACCGGCGAAAATAAAAGAAAGTTTCAAACCTTTCGGACGTATTCGAATATATTTATATAAATATTAAATTTATTTTAAATTTAATTTAACGTCTCACACAAGCAAGCAAGCCACACAAGCAAACGAGCCAATCTTTTGAACTTTTTAACCTTCTAACCTTAATTATAAATTTTTTAACGTTAACAACATAAAATATCTTATAAAAAAAGCTAAAATAAACTTAGTTATTTAACTTTAAAAAAAAACTCTCCGAAACTTTTTTTATAAAGTTGCATTTTATATATAAAATCCTTAAATTTACTTTAAAAGCCCGATATTATAATCGATATGCCCGAACCGATAATACCGCTAATTCGCAAAAATTAACGCCGGCCGAAAAAAAGTTTATTATTAAAAAAATCCTTTACTTAAATACGTAAACGTTTTTAATTCGGTTTTAATATATTAAAAATATAATTAATATATTATTAATTTAATACGTTATATAACGTATTAAAATTAATTAAATGTCGAATTTTATTAAACGGTAAAAGGAATTTTAAATACGTTTAAATCGAAAAATTGATTATTAACGGATTTTAAATAAAGATTTAAAAATATTTCGTAAATAATTTAAGTTTATTCGGATTATAATGATAAAATATAGTATAGTAAAAAAAAAATTTATAATTTTAACAAAATTAAATTTTTAATAAAACTTTTTATAATAACGGGTATAATAATTATTAATAACGTGCTATATAAGCAAGCGTAACATATAAACAAGCGTAACATTTTTATTTATTTATTTTAATTAATTTTTAATCGTTTATTTTTTAATACCAACATTATAAAACGCCTTATAAAAGAAGTAAGAATGAATTTAGTTATTTATGTTAAAAAACGAAACCCGAAACTTAATTATACAAAGCTTAGTTTTATTTATAAAGTTTTATTTTTTTACCTTAATATATTATTTTACCGGTAAATGCGCCGCATTAATATTACTTTTAATTTGCGGAAATTAACGCCAACCGAAAAAAAAATCGATTATTAACCGAATCTTTAATTTAAATACGTAAACGTTTTTTATTCGGCTTTAATATGTTAAAGATATAATTAATATATTATTTACTTAGCGCATTACGGAATGCATTAAAGTTAATTAGACGTCGAATTTTGTTAAACGGCAAAAATCTTTTTAAACGCGTTTAAATCGGAAAATCGATTATTAACGAGTTTTATCCGAAAATTTAAAAACATTTTGCAAATAATTCAAAATTATTTAAGTTATAATTATAAAATACGGTATCCTAAAAAAAGATATTTATAACTTTAACGAAACTGGATTTTTAATAAAACTTTTTATAATAACGGGTATGGTAGTTATTAATGCCGAAAAACGTAAAAAGTTTAAATAAACGTAATAAGAAAATAAAAAATAAGTTAAAATTATTTAAATTATTAATTTTTAAAGTTAAGTTATACCATCATTTATTATTATAATAAAGGAAAATTATTCAAAATGTTAATACCGTAATAACTTATTATTAAGAATTAATTAAAGGATTATATTAAATAATAATAATTAAATATTAAATAAATTAACTTTTAAAAAAATTTAATATTTTAATAAATGTATTCGAACGTGTACGAAAGGTTCGAAACGTTTTTTTATTTTTAACGGTTACGAAAGTTATTATTTAATAAAATTCGAAAACTATTACGTTAATTACGATATTATTACGTTTTATATACCCGCGCATTTTTCGTATCGGTTTTAACCTTTTAATATATTTCGCTTTTTTATTTTAAAACGCGTTTATTTATTATATATCGAAAACCTAATATGACGCCATTATACTTATATTACTAAAAAAGATTTTCTTGTCGGCTTTTACGATACGTTTAAAGTTGCTATAATATTTACTAATATTAAATCTAGATTTGCAAAAGCTGGCCTTATTTTATTCGATTTTAATTACATCCTTTTCAAATTCGAAATTTCTTTAGTTATATTTACGCTAACCATTTTCCCGTTAATTTCCGCCGGTTTTATTTTATCCCTTATAAAAACTTTTAGAACTATTCGTAAAATGACAAAATAAAAACGATATTTATAAAAGAAAAATTAAAAATTATTAATGTAACTTGCTAATAAAAATATTTAAATCGGTTAATTTTATAACAAAAAATTATATATGACTATTATATAAAATCGGGTTTTTTCGAAAAAAACGTTTAATTATACGAAACGAATTATATTTAAAGCAAACGTCGAAAAACCAAAAAGAAACGTTTTTAAAAAAGAGGAATATTTATTATATATATAAAAAAAAAACTCTTTTGGCCGAAAAAAAAGGGGGTAAAAAAATATAATTAATAGTAACTGAATGTAATCATTGTAAAAAGGTTAAAACAAAAAAACGGAAATATAACGTTTGTAATAAGCCCGGACATAATATGCGTATTTGTAAAAAAGTTATAAATACGTTTAACGAAAAAAGAAAATCCGATTAATTTTAATTAATGCGATATATTATTGTTAAGTTATTTAAATTTATTATTACGAAATGTCAAAAAGTGTTGCGTTCGTAATATGTTGCGTTCGCTTATGTAGCACGTTAACGAAAAACATAAAAAATTTAAATAAATATAATAAAAAATAAATTATAAATTATAAATTATAATTATTTAAATTATTAATTTTTAAAAGTAAATTATACCGTTATTTATTATTATTATAAGAAAAGAATTATTTTAAATTTTAATATCGTAATAATTTATTATTAATAGCTGATTAAAAAATCTATTGAATAATAATAATTAAATAAAAAATATATTAAATCTTAAATAAATTTAATATTTTAACAAATATATTCGAACGGGGACGAAAAATCCAAAATATTTTCCTATTTTTAACGGTTATAAAAATTATTATTCGATAAAATTCGAAAAGTATTACGTTAATAATAATATCATTAGGTTTTATATGCCCGCGTATCTTTCGTATTAATTTTAACTTTTTAATATATTTTGTTTTTTATTTTAAAACGTATTTATTTAGGGTATATCGAAAACTTAATATAATATTATTATATCTATATTTCCAAAGAAAATTTTCTTGCCGGCTTTTATAGCGTATTTCAAACTACCATAACGTTTAATAATATTAAATTTAAATTCGCAAAAAATATCTTATTTCATTCGATTTTAATACCGTTTTTTCCGAATTAAAATATTTCCAATTATACTTATGCCGACCGTTTCTCCGTTAACTTTCGAGGGTTTTATTTTATCCCCTACGAAAATCTTTAAAAATATCCACAAACTAATAAAATAAAACCGATATTTATGAAAAAAAATTAAAAACTATTAAAGTAATTCGTTAATAAAAATATATAAATCGGTTAGTTTTATAACAAAAGATCATATATTATTATTACGTAAAGACGCTTTTTTTCCGAAGAAAATAGCCTTTAATTATGTTAAACGAACTATATTTTAAATAAACGTTACAAAATTAAAAATAAACGTCTTTAAAAAAAGGAATATTTATTATTTAAAAGAAAAAAAACCTTTTTAGCTTAAAAAAAACGTAATAAAAATACGCAGCTAATAATAACTGGAAAAGATTATCGTAAAAAAGTTATGACTAAGAAACGAAAATATAACGTTTGTAACAAGCCCGGATATAATACGCGTACTTATAACGAAATTATAAATACGTTTAACCAAAAAGAAATCTGATTAATTTGAATTCATACGATATATTATTATTAAATTATTTAAATTTATTATTTTAAGGTGCTAAAAAACGGCTCGCTCGCTTATATAGCTCGCTTGCTTATATAGAACATTATTTATCATTTAATTATTATTATTTAATATAATTTTTATTATTATAATAATAAATAATAATATAGCTTAACTTTAAAAATTAATAAATTAAATAATTATAATTTATTTTTCATTTTTACTACGTTTATTTAAATTTTTTAAATTTTTTAATATTGATAATTATTATACCCGTTATTATAAAAAACATTTTTACAACTTAGTGTTATCGAAATTATAAATATTCTGTTTTACGATATTATATTTTATAATTATAATCCAAATAAGTTCGAATTATTTATAAAAAACATTCAAAGTTTTAAATAAAATCTGTTAATAATCGATTCTTTAATCTAATCGTATTTAAAGAGTTTTTTACCGTTTAATAAATTTTGACGCTTAATTAATTTTACCGCAATTCGTAATACGTTAAGTTAGTAATATAATGGCTATATTTTTAATATATTAAAGCCGGATAAAAAAATATTGGTATATATAAATTAAAAATTTAATCGATAAACCATTTTTTTATCGGTTTTAATTTCGCAAATTTAAAATAATATCGGTTCGAAAAGGTTTACCGCGATATTATTAATTTAATACAAATTAAAGTATTTTATATATAAAATTATATATTATGTAATTAAATTTTAAGTTTCGTTTTTTAATCTCTTAAATAAAAAGATTTATATAAAATTATATATTTACCAAATTAAAAACCAAAATATTAACTTGGAAAATATTTTAATTAACGTATATAAAGTTTACGACTATAAAAAATACGTCTTATAATTTAATTCGAATTATAAGTTTAATAAATTATATAACGCCGATAAAGGTCTAAACTCTGTTCTTTAAATTCAGTTCAGTATACAGAGATTTATTATATAATATAATTTATACGATAAATATTATATTAAATATTTTCGGATAACTTTCTATATATATAAAAGAGCTATATATAAAAGCGGGCCGCTTTTTAATACTTCACCATAACAAATTTAAATAACTTAATACTAATATATCGTATTAATTTAAATTAATTATATTTCTTTTTCGTTTAACGTAGTTTTAAGTATTTAACTTGGGCTAAAATATACAGCTTAAATTTATATCGATCTTAAAAAACGAATATTTTTAATGAAATTATTTTGTAAAGAAAGGTTTTAATCTTTTAAAGGAATTTATAAAAGTAAATTAATTTTTAAATAACGTCCTACATAAGCAAACGAACCACATAAGCGAGCAAGCCGTGTTTTAGCACCTTATAATAATAAATTCAAATAACTTAATAATAATATATCGTATTAATTCAAATTAATCGGAATTTCTTTTCGCTAGACGTAGTTATAACTTTGTTACAAATACGCATATTATATCCGGGCTTGTCGCAAACGTTATACTTCTATTTCTTAATTTTAACCCTTTTGCGATAATCTTTTCCAGTTATTATTAGCTGCATTCTTTTACCACCCCTTTTTTTTGGGGCCAAAAAAGCTTATCCTTTTTATATAATAAATATTCCTTCTTTTTAAAAACGTTTGTTTTTAATTTTATAACGTTTATTTAAAATATAGTTCGTTTTGCGTAATTAAATAATTTTTTTTTCGAAAAAAAAAACGGCTTTATAAAAAAACAATATATAACCTTTTATTAGAAAATCAACTGATTTAAATATTTTTATTAACGAATTACTTTAATAATTTTTAATTTCTTTTATAAATATCGTTCTTATTTTATTACTTTATAAATATCTTTAAAGATTTTTATAAAAAGCAAAATAAAACCGGCGAAGGTTAACAAAAAAACGGTCGGCGTAGATATAACTAAAAAAAACCTTTAATTCGAAAAACATAATATTAAAATTAAATAAAATAAAACCAGCTTTTATAAATTCAAATTTAATATTATCGGACGTTATAATAACTTAAAACGCGTTATAAAAGCCGGCAAAAAAAAAATCTTCCTTAATAATATAAATATAATAACGTC